>ML780977.1:888913-903215 GCA_009831015.1 Picea engelmannii
AAACATGGAAAACATTATGTGCTTTTACTGTGGGAGGAAGTGCTAGCCTATAGGCTACAGGTCCCACTCTATCTAGAACTTCAAAGGGTCCACAATACCAAGGTGCCAACTTGGAACAAGCTCCCATACTTAGGGAACTCTTCCTAGGCCTAACTCAGAGGTATATGTGGTCTCCCATCTTGAATTTTCTAGGGGTTCTCTTTCTGTCGGCGTAACTTTTATGTATGTTCTAAGTGACTTTCAGATTTTTCTTTATCTGAATCATTTGTTGTTCCATTTCTTTCAACATGTCAGGTCTAATAGTAATTCTATTTACGAGATTACTCCAACTAACTGGAGTGTTGCATGGCCTACAATAAAGGACTTTGAAAGGACTCATCTTCAGGGATTCTTGGCAGTCGTTCTTCTAGGCAAATTCTACCAGTGGTAGGTAATCTTCCCACTTTTTAGGTTGATGAATTACATGCATCCTTAGCATGTCTTCTAATATTTGGTTCAATCTTTCCATCTGTCCATCGGTTTGAGGATGATAGGTTGTGCTAAACAATAATTTGGTCTCCAGACCAACCATCAAGGATTTCCAAAAGTTGTAAGTAAATTTCGTGTCTCTGCCGGACACGATCTCTTTAGGCATACCATGTAGTATAAATATCTCCTTCATGAATATGTTGACGATGTCTATTGCCTTGTAAGTCAATTTGACGGGGATAAAATGAGCGAAATTGCTCAATTTATCCACCACCACCATGATGGTGTCATTCTGCCTGGCCGATGTTGGTAATTCGGTGATGAAATCCATGGAGATGGTCTCCCATTTCCATTCCGAGATTGGTAGAGGTTGTAATAATCCTGTTGGGTGCCGGTGTTCTGCTTTAACCTATTGGCATTCTATACATTTGGCTAAATACTCAGCTATGTATTTCTTCAATCCAGGCCAACATAATTATTTCCTGGTGGCCATGATCATCTTCTGGTATCCTAGGTGACCAGTATATGGTATCTTATGTAGTTCATCCATTATGAACCTCTTCAAGTCGTCACAGTTTGGAATATACAATCTATTTCTGTAAGTTAGTAGACCTCCATCTAACATCTGGTAGCCTTCGTACTTTAGCCCTGCGGGTTCTTTCTCCAGGTATGAGGTCACAGTATAGAAGAACATGTCTTATTCTTGCGCATTCTTGAATCTTTCCCTAATATTGGTCTCGCAGGTTCTCACCGCTGCCAGATGAGTTGTTTTCATACTTCTACTAAGGGCATCAACCACCTTATTTTCCTTTCCTTTGATATGTTTGATTTCGAAATCAAACTCGGTAAGGAGGGTCATCCACCTAGCTTGTCTAGCATTGAGTTTTGGTTGGTCAAACAGGTGTCGCAATCCATAGTGGTCTGTCAAAAGTACAAATTTCCTACCCAGGAGGTAATGCCTCCACATTTTCATGGCATGCACTATGGCAACCAGCTCTAGATCATGGGTCACATAGTTGACTTCATGCTCATTCAATTTTCGGGATTCATAGCAAACTATGCTTCCTTCTTGCATAAGGACTCCTCCGAGCCCTTCCTTGCAGGCATTTGTGCATACAAGGAAGTCAGTTTTGGGATCATCAATCTTCAGGACAGGTGCATGGGTCAGTAGGTGTTTTAGGGATTGAAACCTTTCTTCACATTTTGGGGTCCAAAGGAATTTAACTCCCTTCTTTTGGAGGGCAGTGATTGGGCAACCAATCTTGGAGAATCCTTTTATAAATCTCCTGTAGTATCCTGCTAAACCCATAAAATATCTGATGTCTAAAACATACTTTGGGGTAGGCCATTCCATGATAGACCTAATCTTGTCAGGGTCTACTGCTACCCCTTGTTTAGATATGACATGGGCCAAGTAATGTATTTGCTTCTGGAAAAAATCACACTTGCTAAATTTGGCATAGAGCTGATGTTCTCTTAGCACTTGAAGTACAAGTCTAAGATGTTCCTCATGCTCCTCTCTATTCTTGGAGTAGATTAAGATATCGTCAATAAAAACCAGTACAAATTTGTTTAGGAATTTGCTCAACACATTGTTCATCAAGCACATAAAAGTGGCAGGGGCATTAGTTAATCCAAATGGTACTACCACAAACTCGTAGTGACTATATCTCGTCCTGAAGGCAGTTTTGTGGATGTCTTCACCCTTAATTCGGACTTGATGGCATCTAGATCTCAAGTCAATCTTTGAGAAGATGGAAGCACCTTCCAATTGATCGAACAAGTCATCAATCCTGGGTAAGGGGTACTTGTTCTTTATGGTTACATTATTGAGTTGTCAATAATCTATGCATAGTCAGAGGGTACCGTCTTTCTTTTTCACAAATAGGACTGGTGCTCCCCATGGAGACATGCTAGGCTAGATATAGCCTTTGTCCATCATTTATTTTAATTGTAATTTAAGCTCAACTAGCTCGAGTGTGTTCATCTTGTAGGGTGTCCTAGACACTGGCACCACTCCTAGTGCAAGTTTTATCGAGAAGTCAATGTCCCTTCTCGAAGGTAGACCCAGTACCTCTTCCAGAAATACATCTCTATATTCTCTTAGTATGGGGTGGTCTTCAAGGCTTGGTTTGTCATCCTCAGTTGATTTCAACACCTATATCGCATATAGTGGACATCCCTTTCTGCAATACTTTCTCATTTGAAGGTCTGATATTTGTCTCACAGAAACAGGTTTCTAGATCCCTTGAAGGGTTATCCTCCTTCCTTCTTCACTTACACATTCTAAGGTTTTATGGTAACAGTCCAATCTGGCTCTACATGTGGCTAGCCAGTCCATACCAATCAACAGGTCATACGACCCTAGGGGTAGTATGTTAAGGTTTTCTTGGGTGGGGAATTCATCCATAGTGAATTGGCAAGATGGTATGACCTCCGCTACCTTTCTTTTGGTGCCAGTGGCTAACTGTACCAACCATGGCTTGGCATGTTTTTGTGGCTGTAATTTACACTTATCAGCAACCTGAGGGGCTATATAACTCAAATTTGAACTAGGGTCAATTAGAATAGACACTAGATGGTTGGCGATCATACCTTCCATCTCCACCACTAAAGCTTGGTGGTTGGATTGTTTATTATCCATGGCTGCATAAATTCGTGGCATACTATTGGCCATGTCGTTGATGGTGGTAGCCTCTTGGATGTTGTAGATTCTTCAACTGTTCTATTCTCGGTGTGGGCAGTCCCTCAGTAGATGTTCTTCTCCACAACCCCAACATTTCAAGGGTTCTTTCTTTGGGTTATCAGTCTTTCCTGGGGTTGATCCAAAAGGTTTATTTCTGCTCTGGGAGGGGAAATTATGCTGGTGTACACTTTGGGTAGGAAAGCTCATCCTTGTATCCTTTTTATAGCTTTTAAATCTTGGGGACTTAAACCCCTTTTTCTGGAATCCCGAACTATTCTTCTGCTTCCATCCTTTGCGAGGTTCTATTCGAGGCCCAAACTGTTCATAACAATATTTTTCTTTTCGGATAGTTTCCTCTAGGGTCTTTGGTTCATAGAACTCAATCCAGTTCTGATAGTCCTTGGGTAGCCCACTGATGAATCATTGCACCTTTGCCTTTTCTTCTTTTATGTAGGGTACGTACCTCAACAACTCAAGGAATCTACTGACATACTCCTCTATGGTGAGTTGTCCCAGCTTGAGTTCATAGAACTCTTTAGTCTTTTCGCCGAAATACTTTTCCAACAGATACTTCTTCCTGAAGTATTTTTTAAACCGTTCCCAAGACAAGTCTTCTTCATGAATTCCTTTCACATTCTTAAGGTCTTCCCACCAAATGGAAGCCTTTCCATTCAGGTTGAAGGTGGCTACTCGGGCCTTCAAGTTTTCTGAGAAGTCATGGACTCTAAAATACTTCTTTAGTCCAAGAAGCCAGGCCTCCACTTCCTCTCCTCTCTTTATCTCATCGTCGAAGGAGGGTGGTTTGGCCTTCTTAAATTTTTCGAGGTTATGAATTTTGGAATGCTTTCACTTCTTCTGTTTTATTCAGGAATATGAACTAGTTCTACTACAAGAATATCCCTCCGAGTCTCTAGCTTCCTTTCTAGAGGATTCGTCTGACGCTCATCCCCTATCTCCGGGGTGGACCTTTCTCGAGGTGCTCCTCCCAGTGTGGCCACTTAAAAGACCATGTTTCTGTATCTCAGGTGGACTTCGACTCCTCTTTGTCTGTCGTCGGTCCACATGACTAGTGTCAGGTCCATGATGTAGTTGTCTTTGTATGTCAGATAAGCTCTACAACAAGACTGCATTAATTTTTGTTTGCTTCTCTTGCTCTTTTATCAACCTCTCGTTGTCGGCCTTGCATCTTTGTAGTTTGGCCATGAGACTCCTCACAGTCTCAACTAGATTTGTAGGGGTCTCTACAACCCTCCTTTCATCGAACTCTTTGTCTCTATTGTGAGAGCCATCCCCCACTTCGTGGCACGTCACCATTCTATATGTTTGTAATTTTCCGCGATTGGTCGTTCGCTTGCGTGCAGACAAAACACTTGTTGTTAGCTAACATTATATTCATTCATAACCAGCACATAAATTCACATTTCTCAAATTCATACACACAGTAGAGATTTCATTCTTTCTCCTAATAACATTCTTAGCTTCGACTTTTAGTAAAGGGGGTTAAGGTAGAGGGTTACTCTTTTTAAGAGTACCTCAAATGGAGTTTCTGCATGACTCGTTCATGAGCCCAAGCAGGCCAAGCGTTGTAACCATGCTCTGAAACCAATTTGTAACACTCCCATGATGGGTGTGAATAAAATAAAATTTTATTCCCGTTTCCAAGCCAAATCGGCTCTTTGATTCCCTACCAGGGTCCTGCTAACTAATCCACAGGCCTTATTGAACCCTAACTACGCAAACCCGCACAAGGCGCAAGCTTCCCCCATACGACCGTAAGGTATGACCACATGCTTACGAATAATTGTTTCTCATTTCGGGGCTTTCAGGATGCGAGCCAACCTTGACCCCTACCCCCGAACTCCCGAACTTCGATTCCCTTCCAAGGATCAGATCTATGGTCCTATGTTATCTCCTCAATCAACGACTATGATCATATCGCGATTTCGTGTATCAGGAAAATGAACGCGAGCTAGATCTGACTCTCCATTCCCGAAATCCTGATTTTCCCATAGCTCCTACCTAAACCCTCCGCCCATATGACCGCTCAGCAGGATCAGGGGCTGACTCTTCAAGCTCATCGGGACTTCATGTTTTGCGAAGTTGGGATGCAACCCATCCCCATTTCTCCTAAAGCCCAGACCAAAAAACCTGATATCCCCTTGCTCGGATTAACGGTCATGGCTTTCCTGTGAATTGACGGTTCACATCAAATCGTGAAATCGGGTTTCGCGAGTCCACAACACTCTGCCCTTTGACTTCGTTTGGCAGTGAGTCAACGAAACGTTGATCCTTCGCCACGTGTCCTCTGCCGATGGATGGTTCCGATCACTTCGAGACTTTCAGGACTATGACGAGTCCATCCTCTCGCCTATACCAAGGTTAAGATCAACGGTCTAGGTAGCTCCCAATGGATCCTGAGATCGACGGTCCCAGTTCCATCACTATTTACGAAGGTTGAAGGGGTCGAGGCATTAACGCTTGCGTTCCTCCTCTAGATCCATTGGTCCTGACAAACCTAGGATATTTCCGAAAGGATCCCGTCCATTCGTCTACCAAATGAAGGGATACTCCCTTTTGATATTCAGACTCGCTATCCTTTCTGAACTTGGGCCACGAAATTCAACCTCTCAGAGCTTCAAACTCCCATGACTCCGAAATCAAGAGCTAACTCTTTCTTACACAGGGTTTCCAGACCTGGATTGCATGAACCTTCAGATGGTTCTTGAGAAATTATCCCTGATCTTAGTTGGGTTTCTAGATAAGGGCTCGGTATGGTTCCAAAGTTATGAGGTAATTCCCGGGGAAAGGTACTCTCAAGGAGCCATCCTAGAATATTACGAGGGTCAACAGATGAGTCTATTTTCAATGGGATGAACGCATACTTTGAAATTGACTATTTTACACAGACATCAACTATGGAATATAAGTATAACATTCATCCATGATATTCAATTCAAAATATAAGGCATAAAACACTTATCAGAACCACAAGGTGTGATGCAACTGCTGAGAGGGGTGCTCGTTTCCACCCAACCATAGGCTCAGTGACTCCAAATGGATTTACCACTAGCCACCCTCGAGCTAGACCACGATGCTCTGAGATTCAATCTCTTACTTCCAAATCAACGAAAGTCAAGGACGAAGGTTACTCTCCTTCTCTTGTGTTCAAAACTCCCTGTGATTCCAAAGTTTTTTGGTTCTCTTCCGTGATCCTTGTCGCACACGCTCCTCTCCTGCTCTTCCTACACTTCCTTTCTTTCCTTTTTCCTGCAAGATTGCGTGTGGTGCGAATTTCCCTGCCCGTGGTCAGGTCTGAGAGCTTTACAGATGGGCGGTTTGCCCCATCCCCTCATTAACTCTTGAGGAGCCTCCCCACCTACCATCCTGACGGGAAATTCATTCCAAGGTCAAAGAGTTGCTTAGGTCTTTGAGCAAATAAAAACCAATATGGTACTGGTTCGGTGGAAGTTAACACAACCATTCCAGGTCCCTTCCACCACCTTTTATTATCCATCGTGGTCTCTTTTAGCACATCCCCCTCCCAGTAGTCATGCAACACATATTCATAAAATAATTTACATTCATCGACCTTTTATACAAAGGTCCATCAAATCAAACATTCACACCTTTGAGTTTGCCATAGTTCTTGGCCAATATAGTTATTTTTATAGACTGGGGGAAACATGGTGTTACAAATTGTCATAGCAGTGAGAAGTAGTAAAATGAATCTAATTCAAATGGTTGAAGAGGAGGATTGAAACCCATGATGATCGATTGTCAAGATTGGTCGACCAAGATGTTTCAATGACCAAACTCGTCATTACGATGGATGAGAGGCACTATAGCCAAAATTCATGATGGCCCACCGACACTAGAGGACAAATTCAAAATGTAATTGTTGTCTTCTCCCTCTCATCATTACAAAGAGAATAAAGACAAAAGTTGGGAGGGCGAAAGTTCACGGGGGAAGGAGGAAGGCCAAGGGTCACATTGAACCACACTATATACTAAAATTGTACCCAAAGAAAGGGGCTTTTGGCTCTTCAAACATTGTACACTTCTGAACTACTTTGGGAATACAGTGTCAACTAAAATTGGAGAGTTGTCCTTAGAGTTTTCATGTACTATCGTTGAAACTATTAATAGGGAGAAGCCCTCAGGGCCGACTTTTGATAGAGAGAAGAACTCACACGTGTCATTGTTTTGGTGTGAACTATTTCAAGCAGAATGTTTGTTATTCACATGGGATGTAAGAGCATGTTTGTTTATGGACTATTCTGATGCAATATATGTCTTCTTGCAGTTTTGTTACTCTTTCTTATATTACATGTCTCGAGCGAATGACTCATGAATGTACGCAGAAACGTGACTTAGACTATTCTGGTTACAGACTTATATGCATGTGTTTCTAACTATGCGCCTTCATGATAGCTATTTGATTGGGGTTTATGCATAGTTTAGTTTCGTTACAACTCATTTTGTTACTATAGTTCACTCTTAGCTAGGATAGGGTAGATTAAAACTAGATCAGATTTATGCATTTACATAGTCTTCATCTACATATTTCGTTTGCATAACCATCCATCAGTCACCCTCATCGGTGGATCGGGTCGCAATCGGTAGAACCAAACTAACAATAGTCGCCGGGCCAAAATCTGGATAAGTTCCCTATTCCAAATGGTGAGAGGTCTAATTGAGAATTCTTACCACGAAGAACCCCTTATTGTTGTCAAGTGAATTTAGACCCGTCAACAACACCATAGCTATTCTCTGGGAGAGCAAGATACTCGGTTGCAGGAGGGACCTCCCGACTAACAATTGGCTCCACCCAAATATCCATTTCATCCAAAAGGTTGTAGTTGTAGTCAAGGAGCTCCTCCTCTAGACTTAGATTGACTGCARTAAACTCCATAGTGCTTCCCCCAACTGTTTTTTCCCTTCACCAAAGAAGGATTCATTAGGAAACCGCAAACACCGAACCTTAGCCATCCTCCGTGATGATATATTAATTCTTATGTTGATAAAAAAWTTACAATACTTGATAAATCTAAATTTATCCTCAAAAAGCATAATCTATAAAAACAAAATAAAATAAGAAGATAATTACCCAAAAACCATCCCACCATCTATGGTAAATTTATCCTTTAAAAAGCATAATGTTGAGGTGAGCTATCATAAAGCATAATACAAATTCATAAACGTGAAACGTTATCTTTTGAAATGCAGATTCTTGAGGTACGCTCCCTTTTCAAAAAGACGGTCTTAATGTTGTTGTACATTCATAATTGATAATTGTTGGTTTTATGCTCTCGGGCTCTTCACTTTGAGCGTTATGAAAAAAGAACATTAACGGCGCATTTGATTGGTATTGCTTAAGCTTACCTGGATGAAATATGTCCGAACAAAAGTTCTCTCGGTGTGAATGCGAACTTATTCTCTTTTGAAGATCCTATTAAAAAATTAATATTTTATTTGAAGATTATAATTGAATTAATGTCTAATTGGTATATGAAATTTTCTTCGTTATGAAATATTAATTTATTTTAAGATTATAATTTAATCAATGTCAAATCGATATATCATTATTTATTTATGAATGAATGAGATAAAATAATAATAAATCAATATGTATTATTATATTTACACTAGTATTATAATTTTTTTATTTCAATTTTAGTTTATTTATAAAATATATATGAAAATTCATATAAATTATTTTATTTATTTATAAGATAAAAGAATAATAAATCAATATGTATTTTTATATTTTCAAATTATTATTATAATTTTTTTATTTCAATTTTAATCTATTTATAAAATATATGAAAATTCATATAAATTATTTATAATAATTATTAAAATTAATTTTTTAAGTTTCTTATAACTTACCTAAATTTTAAAGCTTCATGTGGCTTACTTAAATTTGAGAACTTCTCGAGTTTTGAGTATTTTCCTTTTGTATATGTTTCTTCTTATTATCAAATTGTGATGTAGATTTAATAAGATTATTACATGTTAATTTCATGATCTTCGTTATGTTAATTTCATGATCTGAATTAAATTATGTGTATGCATATTATTTTATAAAATAACATAATTATTATAATATAGATATAAATAATAGATAGATGTAACTAATAACAACTTAAGGGTTTAACTTAATCAATTATCATCAATGTTGGGTTTTTTTTTAGCTAGTTTCATGTTAACACATGTTTGGTTGAAATACTCCTAGGTTAGGTGCATTACTTTATGCTAACCAATTCACTAGGGATGCCATCCACGAAAGTGGGGAAACATCTATTTGATTTCCCCTTGTTGGAACAACATGCTAAGTAGTTTCATCACACCTTCTAGAGATAGTCAACAATTGATTAAGAGAGTTGACCAAGTTAGCGACTAAGCATTCCATTGGTCAGTTAGGTCGATCAACGTAGTGGATTTATGCATATGTCAAATTATAATTCAATGAATTCTTTATGCAACCTGACCAATCGAAGTGGGCCATGTGTTTCTTACTTCAAGGGAGTTAATTACACTTTGGTGTTGTATAGATGGCCTTGTATATCAAATTATCATTGAAGTTTTTCAGTTCCTTGTGTTTCCTATTGTATGTTGAGTTATACCCACTTGTCTTTAAGTGTCACAATGGTGTTGTTAGACACCACCTCTTCTTGGAGTGTATAACTCCTTGATCTATCTAATTCCTTGATTCTCCAACATGGTATTGGAGCAAGTAGGTTAAGACCCAATGTGTGTCTATAAGTCTTTTGCAGGCTATCAGTGTATGTGCTAGTGAGTCAGATCTTTCTGCGAGCCATGGAAATAGCCTTTATTGGAGAGAAGGACAAGTTTGTAGTCATTTATTTCGATGACATAACAATGTTCTCACAATCTGATAAAGAACATTGCGATCATTTAAAAAAGGTCTTCTTGAAATGCAGAAAATTTGGTCTTTCTTTAAATCCAAAAAAGTCATTGTTTGTCATGAAGGAGGGAAATTATTGGGGCACATTGTATCAACTGAAGGGGTAAGGATTGATTCAAGTAGAGTAGAATCTATCCAAACCTTGTCACTCCCTAGATCCAAGAAAGAAGCCCAGTTTTCTTGGGGGAAATTAATTTTTTGAGAAGGTTTGTTTCAAATTTTGCTGAATTTGTAAAGTATATGACAACCATGTTGAGGAAAGGAAATGAAATCAAATGGACTGTTGAATCTCAAAATTCATTTGATCAAATAAAGAAGGCCTTGACTGAGGCACATGTGCTCATCAGTCCTGACTACTCCAAGGATTTTCTGATTTTTTCTTTCGCTTCATTTGACACAGTAGCAGTTGTTTTATTGCAGAAAAATGCTGAAGGGTTAGAGCAACCCATTGCCTTTTTAGTAGGGCATTCAAGGATGTTGAAATAAAATATGACATAATGGAAAAGCATGCCTATGCTTTCGTTAAAGCTCTCAATGCTTTTAGAGTCTATGTGTTGCATTCAACAATCATTGCATATGTCCCTTCAACTTTAGTGAAGGAGATTCTTATTCAGTCTAACATAGACGGAAGAAGGAGCAAGTGGATTGCCAAAATCCTTGAATTTGATCTTGAAATAAATCCCACCAAATTGGTCAAAGGCCAAGGTTTAGCTAGGTTGCTGGCTAAATCTAATTGCAAATCATTGGGGGTTAATTTCATCAACATTTGCTCATAAAATCAACAAGTTGAGTTGTCTAATAAAGGTTCTCAAGTCAGCCCTCCATTGGCAAAATTCACTTTGTACAAGGATATTATATTCTTTCTTCAGAAGTTGTAGCCTCTTGCTGGTATAGAGAAGAACAAGGTAAGAGATTTGAAGCTCAAATCAATCAAATATTGTCTTGTTGACCAAGTCTTGTATTGGAAAGATCCTTTAGGAGTGCTTTTGAGATGCCTAGACCCACATGAAGCCCAAAAGATTATGTCTAATTTTCACGACAACTTATGTGGGGGGCATCACTTCTGGAGAACCACGACATATAAGATTCTGAGGGCTGGGTATTTCTGGCCTAGTGTATTCACCAATGTTTGTGCAAATATCAGAGCTTGTGTCAAGTGTAAAAAATTCTCTGGAAAGCAGTAGCTCAAGTCTTTGCCATTAAAACCTATGGTAGATTCAAGACCCTTCCAATAGTGGGGCCTAGATTTTATAGGGGAAATTCATCCTACTTCAAGTGGTCAGAATAGGTGGATATTGACTGCCATTGATTACTTTACTAAGTGAATAGAAGCCATCCCTACAAGGAATGCCTCCCACAAGATGCTCATTGGTTTTCTTGAGGATATTATGGGGAGATTTGGTTGTCCGAACATAATTGTCACTGATAATGATGCATCTTTCAAGGCTAAACCATTGATCAAGTTTTGTGAACAGTTCGGAAACACATTGGTTCATTCTACTCCTTACTACCCCCAAGTGAATGGATTGGCAGAGTTCTCTAACAAGAGCCTTATAAAGATCATCAAAAGACTGTTAGAAGACAACAAGAAAGCATGGGATTCAAAGCTCAAATTTGCTTTATGGGTTGATAGAGTGACAACAAAGAGATCTCTTGGTGTCTCTCCTTTTCAGCTTGTGTATGGAGTTGAGGCCATATTTCCTTCTCATCTTGTCTTTCCTGTGGAAAAATTCTTCCAAGACTACCAAGGAAAACCTGATGATATGATCAAAAGAATACAACAGCTAGTAGAAGTGCAACAGACTAGGGAGAAACTACTGGACAAAGCACAAGACCATCAACAAAAGATCAAGCAGGCCTTTGATAAGAAGGTAAGAAAAGAAGATTTCCAGCTAGGAGATCTAGTACTCAAGTGGGATGCACCCAAGCAAGACAAAGGCAAGCACGATAAATTTGAGGCCTTGTGGATTGGTCCCTTCAAAATTTCTGAAGTATTTTCAAATAACACTTACAAGTTGCAGAATTTGGAGGATTTTGAAGTTTTGGGTGGCCCTGTCAATGGGAATTTTATGAAAAAATTATTTTGCTTGAGCCATGAGTGGCTTCCCATGCCATTGTAAATATCAATTTTCTTTTATTTTTGTTTGAATAAGTGACCCCATATCCCTAAGATAAGGCACTGAAACTACTTGTTCTTGGTAGCCTGCACGGAGCATGCCATCCCCTATGGAGCCAATGTTATCACACTAAGTTGCCTTGGGTCTTTAGCACTTAATTTTAAGTTTTTAAGCCTTTAGATTTTGAATTTTGATTTACTTTCTTAAAAGTGTGATTTACTTAGGTTACCTTGAATAAGTGAAGGCTTGAGTGTTGGCTCAATTTTTGACCCTCATATAGATTTTTGGCTTAGGTTCATTTTCTTAGCTCATGATTTGAATCACTTCATGACTTGACACCTAGCCTGACTCAACCCATGACCAACACGACTTGAAATGTCACTCTTCCCACTCATGCCTTCGTATCCTTTCCATGCTATCCCTTTGTCCTCTTAAAATGGTCAAATCAGCTTTTTGAAAAAGGAGTGTTGCCAACTCACTAGGAGTTTTCGTAGCACACTCCTTGTCCTTCATTCTTTTCCATGATTCATTATCAGAGTGTTGATGTCATGTATACATTTTTTTCATCACCATGGTTTGTTAAAATATGCCTTCAAGGATTTGATGTTTATGAGCTTGCTAACGGTTTTCAAGTTTTGAATGTTCAAAACTTGGCGCTTCTAAAACTACCAATTTAGACCAGTTGGCATTGGCACTATGAGATCGATTGCTGAGGTGGAGTTGGAAGCCGAGATGTTCGTGGTAATATCCTAAAAAATTTAATAACTCCAAGTTATCATCATTCTCCAGGTATTCCATGTTTTCCCTCCTTTGCATATCAAATTTGAGGTAGTAATTGTCGCCTGGAGCTTTGGTAGCGAACGTCTTTGCAAATCACACCTTCCTTCATAACTCTCTATCCTTTTTTCTCCTACACAAACCTGCAGTCATTATCACTTGGAACTTAGTTATCACACACCCATTCATCTTGCTTTTGAAGTGTTAAATTTCCCAAGCAAACATTTACTCCTTGTGTGCACGTTGTTCTACCCAAAAATCACTGCTGAACTTCGCTACTTTTTCCCTTGCCTCCTCCACTTTTGGATTAGAATGTTTTTAACCAGTTTTTAAAGACCATTGTAGTGATTTCCTTCACCATATTTCCATTCTTCAGTTTGATATCTGTAAAAAACAAGGAAAGGGAAAATCGTAGCTCTTGCTTTCCAAAAATCCACTAGGAGTGTGAATTCAAGGAGAATCCTAGGAGAAAGAGCAGCCATTGTTCATTTTCATCCTCCCATTAAAGTCTACCTCCGTTTAATCTCCTATCCTTCACTCTACCATAGTCTTTGACCTCCTTTTAAACCCATGGAAACACCTCAGAAGAAGAAGTCTCACAAGGGAGGCACTGTGGTTTAAATCCATGACTTTGAATGCATCCTTATCCAAAGACTTCCTTAAGCCATAGTATCATACTGACAACCTGTCCAAAGGGGTACCAAGAAGTCATCTAATTGAATATTTTGACAAGATGTTGAAGATCATCCAAAGATACTTCACATGTGAGGGGAGGTTTAATACACTATACCAATACCATATAAGGATTATGCTTTATTTTACTGGTAAAGATGAAATGAATATTCCTTTCTACTTATTGAGAAGCATGGGGAAAATTTCAGATAGATTCCAATCCAAATCCAAGGTTGTTGATACCAGTGTCTTTCATTCTGGGTTGATTAGAATGTTGGTTTCATAAGAATTGAGAAAGAGGAACATTCCATGGGAACAACTCATTGTTTCTGCTCACATGAAGTTGGACATAGCATCCACTCCTCAATCAAAGATACAAGTCCTTTTCCATCCACTAGTACTACTCCAGCAGGAGCCAACAAAAAAATAAAGATCAGGGCCCCTACCCAAGACCAAGAGATCATCAAAGAAGTTGAAGAAACAGGGAAGGAGGCTTATCATTCTCCACAAAGAGATCTTTCACCCCCTCCTGCACTAGAATTGGAAGAGGTACATTCCTCTACTAAAACCACAACCAAAAAGGGAAGGAAATTACACTTCTCTTCATCTCCTGAAACCACAACCAAAAAGGGAAGGAAGTTACACATTATTTTC
>ML780977.1:923241-948896 GCA_009831015.1 Picea engelmannii
TAACATTGAATTGAGATATATATTCATAATCATCAATTGTTGCAAGTCTTTAATTTCATATTGTCTCCTGCAAAAAATATTTTTCTTTTCACTTATGTTATGCTCCGAAATAAATAATTGATTCGCCAAATTAATATTAATAGAATTCTCATCCTGGGTCATGCTGATAACGATGTTAACCTCTCTTCTTTGAATAATCCCTTTTGATGTAAATAACCCGTAAGTTGAAATGCAACATCCTTCATAAGAAAATCTTCCATTCGTCATTTTAGACTCCATTTTGTTTTTCGTTGATAATTTATGATAAATAATTTCTCCTTAAAAATTTAAATAAAATTATTCCTTGATAATCCCTTTATATATATATATATATATATAAACAAAGTAATATATATTTTGAATATTTTTTTTTTCCTTTTATTTCTATACTTTCTTATCTATTTTTTTAACTTCTATGCTTCCTTGTAAATATTTTTCTTGATAATATTTTTTTTTATAAAATGTAAAAGTACTTCCACTAAACAATAAAACTTATATTCACCTTTTCACGTATAATTTCCTTCGCTAATTTTCTAATACTCCTTTATCTTTTTTAAAGTACCTTGAAATATAATAAAATACTCTTTCTTCTCCTTTTTAAATATAAGTGTCTTCTTACTTTTATAATTGATTTATTTCCCTTTTAATAATAAAGGCTTAATCTCCTTTAATTTATGACTATTTAAACAATGTCACTCACTTAATAATTGAACCGTTTCACTTTATTTAAAATTTTCCCTTCTATAGTCTCTTTTATCACCTTTTGAATTTTTTATAAAAACCTTCACTATCTCTCTTCTTACTTCCTTTTCCCATTGATTCGAATATATAAAAGGCTTATATATTTCCCCTTTTAAAACTTGAATACCTTTTGAATTCTTTCTTATAACATATAAAATCTTTTAAAAAAAAACTTGGTTTATCCTCAGAAACGTTGCAATGCGATTTCAAATGGTGGGGTTTTGATTGGCAACCAATGGTTAACGATTTTTCTTCTCCCCGTGATCTATTTTCTTAGTTGTCGATACCATATAAACCGACAACAGTTGTACGGAAGTGGTATGGTAGTGGATGGTATGAGTGACATAGAAAACAGATGGCCAAACTAATTGTTGCTCTATCGTATGGGTGTGCGAACGACAACGTGCAAACTGTAGTGGTATGACACCAAAGTACAGACTCAATTAATTGCATGTATAGTGGATCGTACGACGATGGTGATTGCAGAAATGGCAGAATATTGAGCAGTGGTTGTAATGGTACAAATATTGGTATGGTGCAATTAATTACTGGATTGAATCTGGATGGAATGGTACGATAAATTATACAACTGATGGTGGCGAATAATGGCGGTTGTATGAAATGGATCAATCGATATGGCTGTGAATAGAACGAACTATCTGCAACACAATAATTCATTTTTTTTGTTTTGTTTATGGCCAACAAACTTTAATTTCAACTGTTTTCTCTTTTGCGGACTTAAATTTGCAGTGGAAATTATCCTTTGCAGAATTATTTCAATTTGTAGAGCAATTATCTTTTCTTCACTTAAATTTCTGATTTGGAATTTTGATATTTCTTTGATTTGCAGAAATGGCCAAGGGCCTGTGATGGTAAAAGACCAGATGCAGAGTGTTGGCCCTCAACCAAGTTTTGGGGAAACTTTGGTCAGTTTTGGCCCATGTTCGGAGTTCGACACGCTGATCGAAGAAGGAGCACCCAAGCCGAGCTGAGATCAAGGATCTCACCTATTTTGAGGGTTGTGTGGACCCAGTAAGGGGTCCTCTAGGGTTTTGTAACGAGTTTTTGGGATGTCGGCCCATGGGTTTTCCCCATGTTTAGGCCTTATTGTAAAGGTTTGTAAAGTATAAATAAAGAGGAAATTATTGTAGAAGTAGAGCATGTGTGTAGTTCTGTGTGAACAGAAGTGCTTTGTGTGAAGGAATGTATATGGTCGAGGCTTTGTGCTCGACTGCAATTTTGTAGAAGATGTTAAGTGTAGTGGTAAGAGATTGTGGCTCTGTGCATGTGACCTATTCTTCAAGGGTAAAGAAGGAGGATCTAGTGCTTAGTGCACAGATCTCTTGTCTTGTGCGAAGTTCTACTTTGTGGCTTAGTGCACAGGAGTGACTGGATGTAAGATTTTGGTGAATAATAAAGAGGCGAAGAGGTTTGTGGACATATCCCCACCCTGGGGTGAACCACATATATCTTGTGTCTCATGGTTTACTTTGTGCTATGTTATGTTTGTTATGAATTTTCTTAGTGCTTTGATTATGATGTGTAATGAATAGATAATTTGTTGCTTAAGTATTGTTCTTATTTTAAAGGGTAAATGAATGCTAGATCTAACTCACAGTGGTAAGTGCTAAGTGCTCAGGGTACATAGTCACTTGTTATTACTGCGCTTATCTTCCTTTGATTATGATCTGCGATGTTAATGGGGTTAATAAACTAATGCATGCTCACTTCCTAAGTGTTAATAGAATATTCTGCAAAGTGCTCTTATCACAGATTCGTGTCCCAGCCTGGTTATAGACACCTACATCCTGTAACCCCCCATGCTTCTACCTCGAGTGAGACTTCGCCTGCTTTGCAGGTGTTTTCGAAAGGGCCGGTAGTCGGGGTTTTGTTGGTGCATTGTTAAGCGTTGAACCCTGGGTCTATCCTTGTGCCAACAAATGGTTTCATTGTTGGGAGGCTCAAGCTCAGTTACAGGATGCGCAACAACAAGAATTTTCATTGTAGGCAGAAATGAAGTTGCTCACACTAGTGGAAAGGATGAAGAGATCCCAGGAGCAATGCAAAATACAAAAACAGATCACTACCCTCCAGGGTAAGGTGATGGTAGTAACACAAAATTTACAACATGTGTAGGACGAAGCTTGCAAGGTGTTTGAGGAGATCGACAACCAAGGTTCACAACTAGATCAAGTAGTTGCAACAATAGAACAATGTCTGGAAGGGCTTGTTATAGAGTAAACAGTCCAGTAGCTCGTTGAGCAGGAGGCTCAGGCGAGGCAACAAGTCCAAGCAACTTGAGCTAAGATCAAGACTTTTGAAGCAGCATTGTCCCGACTTGAGTGACTCAGGACGAGTCACAGGTGAGTGTTGGGGGCCTGTTGGCCCTCGACCAAGTTTTGGGGAAACTTTGGTCAGTTTTGACCCACGTTTGGACTTTGACACATGGGTCGAAGGAGCACCCAGGTGGAGCTGAGATCGCGGATCTCACCTATTTTGAGGGTTATGTGGACCCAGTAAGGGGTCCTCTAGGGTTTTGTAATGGATTTTTGGGATGTCAGCCCATGGGTTTTCCCCATGTTTAGGCCTTATTGTAAGGGTTTGTAAATTATAAATAAAGAGGAATGCATTGTAGAAGTAGAGCGTGTGTGTAGTTATGTGTGAATAGAAGTGCTTTGTGCGAAGGAATGTATATGGTTGCGGCTTTGTGCTCGATTGTAATTTTGTAGAAGGTGCTAAGTGTAGTGATAAGAGATTGTGGCTCTGTGCATGTTACCTATTTTTGGAGGGTAAAGAAGGAGGATCTAGTGCTTAGTGCACAGATATCCTATCTTATGCAAAGTTCTAATTTGTGGTTTAGTGCACAGGAGTGACTGGATGTAAGATTTTGGTGAATAATAAAGAGGTGAAGAAGTTTGTGGACA
Organism: Picea engelmannii; assembly: GCA_009831015.1. Lineage (NCBI taxonomy): Eukaryota > Viridiplantae > Streptophyta > Pinopsida > Pinales > Pinaceae > Picea > Picea engelmannii. Next base: position 926,946 of record ML780977.1, read on the forward strand.
TAGCCCCACCCTAGGGTGAACCACGTATATCTGGTGTCTCATGGTTTACTTTGTGCTATGTTATGTTTGTTATGAATTTTCTTAGTGCTTTGATTATGATGTGTAATGAATAGATATTTTGTTTCTTAAGTATTGTTCTTATGTTAAAGGGTAAATGAATTCTAGATCTAACTCACAGTGCTAAGTGTTAAGTGCTCAAGGTACATAGTCACTTGTTATTACTACGCTTATCTGCCTTTGATTATGATCTGCGATGTTAATGGGGTTAATAAACTAATGCATGCTCACTTCCTAAGAGTTAATAAAATATTCTGTGAAGTGCTCTTATCACAGATTCGTTTCCCAGCCTAGTTATAGACACCTGCGTCTTGTAACCCCCCCTGCTTCTATCTCGGGTGAGACTTTGCCTTCTTCGCAGGTGTTTTCGAAAGGGTCGGTAGTCGGGGTTTTGTTGGTGCGTTGTTAAGTGTTGAACCCTGGGTCTGCCCCTGTGCCAAAATATCATTTCGTTGTTAGGAGGCTCAGGCTCAGTTACAGGAGGCACAACAGGAAGAATTTTCATTGCAGGCACAGATGAAGCTACTCACACCAGTGGAAAAAATGAAGAGATCCCAGGAGTAGCACACAGTACAACAACAGATCATTTCCCTCCAAGGTAAGGTGATGGAAGTAACACAAAATTTACAACCTGTGCAGGACGAAGCTTGCAAGGTGTTCGAGGAGATCGACAACCAAGGTTCACAACTAGATCAAGTAGTTGCAGTAGTAGAACAACGTCTGGAAGGGTCTGTTACAGAGAAAACAGTCCAGGAGCTCACTAAGCAGGAGGCTCAGGTGAGGTAGCAGGTCCAAGCAGCTTGAGCTATGATCGAGACTTTTGAGGTAGCATTGTCTGGACCTAAGTGACATAGGACAAGTCACAAGTGAGTCTTGGGGGCCTGTTGGTCCTCAACCGAGTTTTGGGGAAACTTTGGTCAGTTTTGGACCACGTTTGGACTTCAACATGTGGGTCGAAGAAGGAGTGCCCAGGCGGAGCAGAGATCATGGATCTCACCTATTTTGAGGGTTATGTAGACCCAGTAAGGGGACCTCTATGGTTTTGTAACGAGTTTTTGGGATGTCAGCCATGGGTTTTCCCCATTTTTAGGCCTTATTGTAAGGGTTTGTAAAGTATAAATGAAGAGGAATGTATTGTAGAAGTAGAGTGTGTGTGTAGTTCTATGTGAACAAAATTGTTTTATGTGAAGGAATGTATATGGTCAAGGCTTTGTGCTTGACTGTAATTTTGTAGAAGGTGCTAAGTGTTGTGATAAGAGATTGTGGCTTTGTGCATGTGACCTATTTTTGGAGGGTAAAGAAGTAGGATATAGTGCTTAGTGCACAGATCTCCTGTCTTGTGTGGATTTATACTATGTGTCTTAGTGCATAGGAGTGACTGGATGTAAGATTTTGGTGAATAACAAAGAGGCAAAGAGGTTTGTGGACGTAGCCCCACCCTGGGGTGAACCACGTATATCTGGTGTCTCATGGTTTTCTTTGTGCTATGTTATGTCTGTTATGAATTTTCTTAGTTCTTTGATTATGATGTGTAATGAATAGATATTTTGTTGCCTAAGTATTGTTCTTATGTTAAAGGGTAAATGAATGCTAGATCTAACTCATAGTGTTAAGTGCTAAGTGCTCATGGTACATAATCACTTGTTATTACTGTGATTATCTTCCTTTGATTATGCTCTGTGATGTTAATGGGGTTAATAAACTAATGCATGCTCACTTTCTAAGCATTAATAGAATATTCTGTGAAGTGCTCTTATCACATATTCGTGTCCTAGCCTGGTTACAGACACCTACGTCCTGTACCCCCCCTACTTCTACCTCAGGTGAGACTTCGCCTGCTTCGCAGGTGTTGCCAAAAGGGCCGGTAGTTTGGGTTTTGTTGGTGCATTGTTAAGCATTGAACCCTGGGTCTACACCTGTGCCAACACAGAGAAACTCTGGAATTTTTTTCGATATGGATAAATGCTTGTATGGCCAAAGGCTAGGATAAAAAATGAAGCTCTGATACTAAATGAGACGAACAAAGTTTGTCACGCACAAATAATCCAAAATACTTGGAATATAAATATATTCACGAGGATAATAAATAATATATAAATGTATAAGAGACTGAATAAGATGATATGTATGCAATCAAAATGAGGGCTCACTTATATACCCACACAGGGGTTCCCTTACTAACAGTCATGTCCTTTGAGACATGTATTTTCATTATTACTAAATATTATTTATTAATTTATTATTTAATCATTATATATGTATATCTTTATTTATATGTATATTTATGTTCATAAAAATGAGGCAGTCAACGACACGATTTGAGATCCATGTCTTATACTTGATGTTGAGATGGAACTGCTGCATGTAGGTGGACCACTTCTGATGGCGGTCATTCTGCAATTTCCCCCATGTCTGTATGAACTGCAGAGGCTTGTGATCTATGTCGATGATCGTCTCCTTTCCCAGAATGTAATGTTTTCATTGACGACATGCTTGTACAATGGAATACATTTCCTTTTCAAAGGTGGGATATTTATGGATAGTATCTGAGAGTGTCTCACTATGGTATGCCATTGGATGACTATGCTGAGTGAGAATTGCAATTACAACATAGTTAGATGCATCAGTCTCAATCTCAAATGGTTCTTGCAGATTGAGCAAGGAGAGTACTGGAGATGAGCACAAGCAATGCTTCATATCATCGAATGCTCATTATTGTTCCTTCCCCCACATGAACGTTTCCCCACCACAACCCTTGGTCACTTGGATAAGGGCCCATGAAATATGGGAGAATCCCAACACGAACCATCGGTAGAAGTTGGCTTAGTCTAAAGAAGATTTGAAGCTTGGTTACTGTGGTCGGGGCTGGTCAGTCACAGAAGACTTGGATCTTAGCTAGATCAACATGTACCCCATGCTCATCAACAATGTATCCCGAGTATTGGATCATGTTCATTCCAAAAGAGCATTTTTCCAAGTTGGCATATAGCTTGTGTTGTTGTAGAGTGCTCAAAACCTGTTGAATATGCTTCATGTGCTCCTCCCAAGTTTTAGGGAAGATGAGGATGTCATCCAAATATACCACCAAAAAAAAGTTGGTTAAGGGTCTCAATACAACATCCATCAACCTCATGAAAGTGGTTGGTTCATTTGTTAAGACAAAGGGCATGACCAACCATTCGAAGAGACCTTCTTTATATTTGAAAGTTGTGTTTCATACATCATTTGGTTCGATGGGAACCTGGTGGTAGCCATACTTTAGGTCAATATTGTTGAAGAAATTCCCCCCCTTGAGTTGGTCAATAAGGTCATCAATCATGGGAATGGAGTACTGGTTCCTAACTGTGATTTTGTTTAATTCTTTGTAATCAATGTAGAGTCGCCAGGTCCTATCCTTCTTATGCACCAGTACAATTGGGATTCCGCAAGGGGAGGATATGGGTCTAATGTTCCCCTTTTGAATAAGCTCTTGGATCTGACTCTTGATTTCATCATTTTCCATCAACGAGCCACGATAAACTGGTCCATTAGGAAGAGGTGCATCGAGGGTCAAATCGATTATATGCTTGACTTGGCATCATGTTGGTACCCCGGTGGGTGAGGAGAATATGTCTCTGTACTCTTCCATGATCCCATCCACTTGCTTTTGTTTCAAAGAGACTCTCTGTGTAGAGGCCATGAATGTGGCAATGACCTTCTTCTTAGTGTGATCACGACTCACAAAGAAGATGAAATTCCCAGTCTGTGAAATGACCTTAGTGCATTTCTTAGCATAGATTAAAGAAATAGCGGTAGGCGGCGCTACCTTTGGTATCCTGTACAATTGTCTACCCAAAGTAATAATAAAACTGTAGGGTCTAGACTCATACACAACGTGACGCTTCCACAAATATGGTTTTCCTAAAAGAACATCAAAAACTTCGAGGGGAGAAATATCACACAATACTTCATCTTTGAAAGGCTTGATGTCGTAGGGTAGACGACATTGTTGGCTGACACAAAGATATCTTCCTTGGCAAAGCCAACCGATGGTGTAGGGATGTGGGTGCGGTGTCGTCAGCAGGTCCAATCGCTTGATGAACTCTGCTAAGATCAAGTTCTTATGACTGCCGCTATCGAAAATGAAATGAAGAATAGCCCCCTTTACCCACATCTATGACTGAGAAAGGTGTTTCCCTTCCTATGGTTCTTCTAGTTCGCTTGGATGGACTTTGATGGTAGAGACAGTGGCACTGGGTTCAGCATCAATAATCCGCTTTCCTCCTTCTCGATTTGATTTGGAGTCAGAATCAACCTCGAACTATGAAGCCTTCATCTTGGCCATAAGTGATTTCTTGGAGCAACATTCTTCAGTGTTGTGCCAAGGGATTTTATGGTATTCACACCATTTTCCCATGTCCTTCTTTGTCTTTTCATTGCCCTTCTTTTGTTGCGGATTGGACTGGTTTTCCTGTGAGTGGTCATATTTTCTTTGTCCCTTACTGTGTGGGTTTGGGATGCCTTTTACCTTCTTTAGCTATGAGGAGTTTGCAAATCCAAATTCTCTCTTTTTCTGCTTAAATTTATGCTCAATCTTGACAGCATATCTATAAGCCATACCCAATGAGGTGATGTCTAGAAAATCCATTTCTATTTGAATGTTTCCATGCAAATAACCATGGTATTTGAGCACCATATGTTGCTCAGAGTCTCTGATACCCAATTTGGTGCACAGGGTATGGAAAATATTGGTGAAATCTCGTACTGTACGGTCCCTTTCTTGATGCATAGTGGTCCATCGGGTGTACTAGTCCTCATAGCTTCCAACAGGGTAGTATTGTTCTTTAATGGCATCCCGGAAGGAATCCCATTTTAGGGAAACCAAAAATATTGTAGATTCCTCTATATCCCTTTGCTCAAAGTAAGTATCCCACTAGTCCTTAACATGGGGGATGACATTGAGGAGTGAAAAAGTAATCTTTTTCCTATCGTAAAAATTGTGGACCGAAAAATACCCTTCGAGCAAATTCAACCATTTATCTACAACATTCACATCTATCAATCCTTAAAATAATGGAATATAAAAATTTACTTGTACCTTGAAGGGGGTTGCATGGCCGCTTGATGAAGATGCTTCTCTTGTGGGCAGTTGTTGAAGGATCTGTGCAAAGTTGTCCATCATTTCGTTCCTTTTTCGTGCGAGGGATTCCTCGAGAAACATTTTAAAAGGATATCCTGCTCCATCATATTTATTTTTGTCCCCCATGAGTTGTTGTTGGGATTTGCGCCACCAATCTTGCAACAGATCGATTAGTTCGAGTCCCAACTTCTTGTACCCAGATATTGTCGAGGACATGCATGAAGAAAAATAAATGAAGAGCGGACCTGTCTGATACCACTGATCTGGATTTAGGAATATAATGAATTGATTAATAGACCGAATATAATAAACATAGAGATATGAAGAACAACACAAATATCCAATGAACAATATCTTCTATTGAATAAATGAAATAGGTTGAAACTGTAAAACTGTAGAATTGAAACACGTTCCTGAATGGTGGTAGCTATCTCTTAGAAGAGATGTGGTTGATATGCGCATCCATCTGAGTAGAATGATTACAATGAGGCTCTAGAGGCCTTTTTGATATTACTCAAGAATCCCCAAACCCTAGACATCCAAAAACCTAACCCTAGATGAAACACCAAAAGTTATGTGGGCCCCTATGGGTAAGTTGGTACCTCAACTTCTTAGGATCGTAACATTTGCATACGACCTTCGTTTTAGGCATGTGATAGCCCGTTTGGAAAGGTATTTTAGAGAAATACACATTATTTCATCAAACTCTAACTCCATCTACATTTTGACTGTGGTGAGCCAAAAAACATTGTTTAGGGCCCTAAAACGGACCTGGAAGTACAACAAGATGTCTTGACATGAAAACATACAAAATAAGCCAGTTGGATTAGATGGGAGGCCAACAGTGTCCACCTAGAATATGTGTAGGGATTCATATATCCTCGGAAGTGTAGAACCCTATAATTACAAAGAAGTACAAAAGAACATGTTGAACTAAAAATTGTCAAGAGGAGCTAGTTGGAATAGGTGGGTGGCCACTAATATCCACCTGGATCAATTTCCTTTATTATATCTGACCCGATCATAATTCTGTCTACTGGATTGTTCCAGATGATTGGAATATTACATTGTCTACCATAGAGGGCCTCAAAAGGACTCATCTTTAATGACTCTTGATAGCCATTGTTATAAGAAAACTCTACTAGTGGTAGATAGTCTTCCCACTTCTCGGGTTGATGCATTACATGCATCCTTAACATATCCTCTAACACTTGGTTTACTCTCTCTGTATTCCCATGAGTTTGAGGATGATAGGAAGTACTAAATAGAAATTTAGTTTCAAAACCAACAAACAAATATTTCCAAAAGTTTGAAGTAAATTTTTTATCTTCGTCGGATATGGTTTCCTTAGGCATGCCATGCAACCTAAATATCTCTTTCATGAAAATACTAGAAATATCTATTTCCTTGCAAGTTGACTTGACGGGAATAAAGTGAGAAACCTTGCTCAGTTTGTTCACAACTACCATAATGGCGCCATTCTTCTTGGTTGATTTTGGTAACCATGTGATCAAATCCATGGAGATGGTTTCCCATTTCCATTATGGAATTGGTAGGGGCTGCAAGAACCCTACTGGATGTTGGTGCTCTTCTTTAACTTGTTGTCATTCTAGACATTTATATAAGTAATCAATTATGTCCTTTTTCAGTACGGGCCAATAAAATAGTTTCCTAGTGGTTGTGATCATTTTCTGATAACCAAGATGACGGGTATATGGTATTTTTTGTAGTTCATCCATTATAAACCTCTTCAAGTTGTCACAATTTGGAATTGGTCACTTCATTATAAAAACCTTGAAGGAATTGGTTGCTTCACATTGGTCAAATTCCTTAGAACTGTTTCCCTCGATTAAGTTTCTAGATCAGGGCTGGTTTATTTTCAAGTTTGTGAAATCTGAGGATGTAGTTTGGGCCCTCAAATCGACCTAGAGCATAGATTCTTCCCCTGTCTTCTTCAAAAAATGGATGCCTCTTTTTTATGTGGGGAATGAGCAGTGGGATGTTATCCACATCTGGGTGTGCCTCCCAATTCTTCCTTCATAATTTTGGAATAGAGAAACTTTCATGAATATTGGGAACATCTTGGGATCATTCCTAGACATAGACATGTCCTTTCTTGAGTGAACTTATTGTTGCATTCATCGTGGTTTCCCTAAATATAAGGGAAGGACTGGCGAAGGATTTGGAAATAGTGATGGGAGACAAATCCTTCTGGAAAAGGTTGGACTATGAACGTGTACCCTTCACATGCCGTAGGTTCCATCAACATGGACATATATCTAGTCAATTTCATATTCCACTAAAGGTGAGGCATGAAGGCTCTAGGTCGCAATCCATCAGGAAATGACCGATGACCCCAATTAGGAGGGCATCAAGGGGCTCTTCTAGTCCACATGATAGGGAGGTGACAAGAAGCATGGCAGTCAAGGAAGACATTGGAAGTGGAACATAAATAATGAAATCCCACAATATCTCACCAAAATATGCTCATGATTCGAAGGGAGATACCAGAGTGACTGCCAAGGACTGCTCTTTGACCATGGCACACATACAATATTCAACTCAAGCTCAGTGTATTTTGTCTATGCCACCTCAACCCATTAATGTTCTGATAAATTCTTTGTCTATTTTGGGGAAATATTGGATGGGCTCTCTCAAACATATTTCCATATCCCAAGGTAATATGGTTCTCTATTTCGTGCCTGGTCAATCCCCATCCATTGCAAATTGTACCCTTGCACAAGAACCTTCCCCTTCTCCTCAGGTGCGTCTCCTAGAAGAGTCTGAGTCATCCTAGGATACATAGGAGGAGGTTGTTTCTTACAATCTCAGAAGTAGAGAAATATCGGGCACATTGGACTCAAATTTGCAGGGAATAGGGAAGAATCTCGCGCCTTCTCTAGGGCCCAAGGGTAGGGTTCAAAAATCCCATTTCACAAAGGCTCATAATAGGGCTTTGGTGGATATGGCAGTGAGGAAACAAATTTCCATATTTGGGGCACTTAGAGCATCGAGACCCCCAGCTGGGGTTTCCTCATGAAAATCCTTTCTTTCAACTATAGGGGTGTGGTGAGCCCCTCAAAACAATCGACCATGAAGAGGCTGGTGGACTCCAATCAACTTGACATAATTATCTTCAAGAAACCTTGGGGGATGGTGATGCTATCATTACCATGATAAAATATATTTTCAAGCAATGGAGCTTTATTGGACAGGATGTCATAGGTCGTTTAGGTGGATTGGAAATTGGATGGAATAATAGATCGATCAAACTAAAAAATTCATGGGGTTTTGAATCAGGTTTAGGAGTGTAAGTTTTCCTTGTATATTTGGGACAGGTTTTCTCAATTTTAAAAATGTATGGGTCATACACTGATAGAGTCCCCTTTTGGGATGCTCTTTCCCAAAAATCCTTCTTTACATGCGACAGTCTCATTCTTGGTGGAGATTTAACTTTTTCCATGGGTGTTGGAGAGGTTTGGGGCCCTAGGGTTAAAAATGATCCCCTTTCTAACTATTTCAGGAACTTTCTAATGACTAATAATCTCTCAGACCTTTCCCTAGTTAAACTGAATCCTACTTGGAGGAATAATTGAACCGAGGAAGATCGTATTCCAAAAATATTAGACCGTTTCTTGGTCTCGGATAAACTATTGGAGAAACCATTGCACTTTCTGCAATGGATTGGTAGTGAGGGTGAATCAGGTCACTCTCCAATTTTCCTTGAGGTTGTAGGTCATTCATGGAAACCAACAATCCCCTTTAAATTTAATATGGCATAGCTAAAAGAGGAAAGTTTCCATAATCTAGTTATAGAGTGTTGGATCCCTTTTGACCCATCCTCAGGAGAGGCAGTTGGGGTATAGTTTGCATCCAACCTCAAGCATGTTAATAAGGAGGTCATGTGGTGGGACCAATAAAATGGCACATGATGAGTAGGCTTTAGTTGACATGAAATGGGAGGGATACTCTTCTTTCGAATCGAAATAGGTCATGATTTCTCTAGAAAAGAAAAGAAGATAGTTATTGGAATATCGTGAAGAATCCCGACGTTAGAAGAGTCGTGATTAGAAAGTGGAGATGAAAAAAAGAAATTTTTCCAGGCTTATGTAAAAGGCCAGAAGCTCTCCAATACCATTTGGAGCCTCTCCGACCACACAGGGTGAGAAGTCTCCTCTTTTGATGATCTAGCTCAACTGGGTAAGAGGCATTTTCAAAACCTTTTCAAGGCAGATGATAGGGATAATATAGTAGATATAATCATATTAGCCCTTTTTCTTCTCGCGCTTTGTGGGACATGAAGCCAATGGGGCACTCATGGAGGAATTTTCAAAAGACGAACTTAAGGAAGTTCTTTATAGCTTGTAGAAGAATAAAATCCCAGAGCTAGATGGTTGCACCATATAATTCTTCTTGGGATTCTATGATTTGATTGGAAGGTATATCTTATCGGTGGTTGAAGAATCCCGTATAGAAGGCCACATGCATGCTCCTCTCAATTCTACCTTCATTGTGTTGATACCAAGATCCAACTCTCCACATAATCTTGATGAGTCTAGACCTATCTATCTATGTAACTACATATATAAAGTGGTGGAAAAGGTGATCGCTAGAAGGATCAAGGTGGTCCTATCAGATTTGGTTTCAAAGGAACAATTTGTCATCCTATCAGATTTGGTTTCAAAGGAACAATTTGTCTTACTTGAGGGAAAAACAATTCATGAGGCCATTGGGGTGGCACAGGAGGGAATACACTCTATAAAAACCAAGAAAGAAAAATGGGTCATCCTAAAGATAGATCTATCAAAAGTGTATGATTGAATGAGTTGGCTCTACATCAGGCTCCTACTGACCCATCTTGGTTTTGAAATACCCTTTATTAATTGGATAATGGGTTGTATATCTACAACATCCTTTTTAGTTCTAATAAATGGAGCAGCCTCCCCTTTATTTCGTGTAGAACGTGACCTTCACCAAGGATGTTCATTATCACCTCTAGTTTTCCTCCTTGTAGCAAAAAGACTCAGTAGGGCGTTGATAGAGGCCAAATTGAGGGGGTAATTTCACAGAATGGCCATCTCCCCCATGCTTAGGATAACTCATATATTCTTTGTAGATGATGTACTACCTTTTTTCAATGGACTCAAAGGTGATGCTCAAAAGATGCATAGTATTTTGGATCTTTTCAGCAGGGCTACTGGTATGCAAATTAATGAAATGAAATCAACCATATTTGTAAATAACCTGGAGGATGAAGAGATTTCAGTTTATAGGACCCTATATCCATATGATACATTGGATTTTGATGTAGGTCTTAAATACCTGGGCTTCCATCTAAATCCAAATTGTTATAAAACAATGTTTGGTCATGGCTGATATTAAAGCTGGAAAAACGATTATCTTGTTGGAGCTTCAAATGGCTCTCCCATGTGGGCCGATTGATCCTAGTTAAATTGGTTTTGGAAGCAATATCAGTCTACTGGATATTATAGGCATGGATCCCCAAATGAATCCTTGAAAAGGAAAGGAAATTATGTTTTAAATTTCTTTGGGCCAACACACATGAAAACATTGTTCTTCCTTGGGTGAAATGGAACTCTCTGGCCATGAGGAAATATTTAGGAGGATAGGGATTGAAAAACATTTCCCCTTTTTCAAAAGCTCTGGTAGCAGAATCCTATTGGATATTGATTTCTACATATAGCCTTTGGAAACAAGTAGTCATCCAAAAATATACCAGCCCAACGTATGTTCAGGAATGGATAAGAAATCCAGTTAAGAAAAAATATATGTGCTCAATCATATGGAAAGCAATTACCTCTTCCTTCAAGGTGGTGGGTGAAGGACTCACTTGACACATATGAAATGAAGCTTGGTGTGTATTGGATCAGACCCTTGGTCAGGTAGTTGTGTTGGTCACATTCTCCTTGGAGATTTACTTCAGGGTATATATGCACATGGGATTTTCTTCTTAAATCAGATTTTGGATCTTGATCAAACTTATATATGGTCTCAAGAGTGGAAGGACTCTTTTCAAATGGGGCTAGAGGAAGAATATGCGACCCCTTGGTCAAATTATATCAGAGAAATAAAGTTGGAACATATTCATCTACTAGACAAAGATAATGAAACGGTTTGGAAGCATGCCCTACGTGGATTTTACACCCCAAAACTAGGCTATATACATCTCAATATTAATTTGTACTTGAAGGAACCTATTTGGTGGTGGAAAGGACTTTGGAAAGTCTGTTGCCCCCTTAAATATTGAATATTTATGTGGTATTTGATTGTTAAAAAGGTTCCCACATGGGAGGTTATGAAAAAGAGATAGTTTGAAGGTTCGGGCTGGTGTATCCTTTGCAAATAAAATGAAGTGTTGTCGAACCATCTTTTCATTATATGTCCATATAAAAATGTGTATGGTGAGAGTGATCCCTTTTGTTAGGATGAGGATGCAATTGGCAAGTTACTATTATTGAATATGCATGGAAATATTGGGTATCGAATGCCACTAACCACAATATTTGGGCCTTTCCACTGCTCATTTGTTGGGGTACATGGCTGGCTAGAAACTCTGTGATTTTTTGTGAAAAATACATCCCTCCTGAATTCATTGCATCTCATAGCCTAATAATCCTCTCTCACTTCCCACAAGAAAAAGGGATGGGCCCAACCTGACCTTCCAGGGCAGAACTAGTGGACCGATCTAGACCTTGGGATTTATTCGATGGAGCCTCCCAAAAAACAATCAATCTTGTGAAGGAGGGATAGTGTTACACTTGTATAAAAATCATTCTTTCAAAATCAAAATGGGTTTGGGTTCAGGAATGAAGAATTATGTAGAATTGTTGTCCCTAAATTTGCTTTTACTTTATTCCAAAGAAAAAGAGGTGGAAGTTATATAGGTTTTTGGTGATTCCCTAAATTTCATATATTGGGTCTGGAGAATACAACAACGTCACAACATTCTCTTGCTTCCATTACTTGAATAGGTACAAGTAATCTTGAATTCGTTTGACACTTTTTCTGCCCATCGTGTCTACAAGGAATGGAATATGGTCGTTGATCAACTCTCTAAAGAAGAAATTCAAATGGGCCATGGGCAGTGGATGATCTCGTAAGACAATAGGAGCACTATTTATGAGTTCTATCACAATCCTTTTATTGAAGAACACCATCCCACAATAGTTTATGCTTCCACATGATCCTTTTTGTTAATATATATGATTATGTTTTTGTATGTTTCCAAACTTCCTATTCATAGACATATCTATTGAGAGATCTCTGACTTGTATCAGAACAATGTCTTGTAAAGCTTATCAGGCTTAAAATTTCTTGAATTCTTTGGTTATATTATGAGGCATAGGTTGCGTATTCAAAGAATTATCTCCGATATTTCAATATTTTGAGGGGACATGGGTTGTCCTAATGGATCAACAAATACATGCTAACATGTATTTTATAGAATGTAATTTTCTTTCTCATCGGATGAAATAAAATTATGCTTTTTTATGAGGAAAAAAAAAAAAATATGATATGATGATAAAAAGTTTACACCTCAAGAAATTTGATTCTTCTAAGTGTTTGATAAATTTGGGTTAAAAATGGATTTACATTGGTTTGATATTTTTAAATGTTGTCATGTATGTGTTGTTAGGAATAGGATCACACAGCAGTAAAAACACAAAACAAATCAAAATGAATGTGGAAATAAAACACAAAAGAACAAAATACATGAGAGACATCGATATATTGGTTCACCTGATATGGGATACGTCCATGGAGAAGTATCCATTCCTTCCTTTATTCTGTCCAGCAAAATGAAGGGATAACACTTAATGCACATATGTTATAATCTCCTCTTCACTCTGTCACAATCTTCTCTCTCAGTCACAATACTCTCTCTCATTGTATAAACTTCACCATTACAATACAATATATATATGATCCCACAATATCCAAAATCCCTAATCCATTGACTTCAATTAGATTACAACATTAATTTATTAACCAGAATTAGAAAAGCATGGGTTGGAAAACTGTGTGCCAAAACCACCCAAAACGGACAGAAAAGACCGCCCAAAAATGTTTGCTCGGAGACTCTACCCCCNNNNAAAAAAACTGCCAAGAAATGGGACCCGAGTGCGCTTGAAATAAGACCTCTAAATCAGGAAGATAATCAGGCTCCACAACCAACAATCTCCCACTTGGATTCTAATCACAAAAACTCCACCGCTACTACACTTGCAAGGCTATGCTCCAGCTTTAAACTTGACAAGTTTCTCATCTTCACCATCATGCTTGTAGACCAACATAAATTGAGAATGAACTCAATTTCTCTCTGGTTACTGTCTTCCTTAACATGTCTGCATGATTATGGCTAGTGTGTATATTTTCCAACTTCAATTGTCCACATTCCAAAACTAATCATATGAAATGGTACTTGAGTTGTATATGTTTAGTCTTATAATGGAAGGCTAAGTTCTTTGAAATACAAATGGCACTCTGGATGTCATTGTACAACTTGTTATTATCTTTCTTCTTTCCCAATTCCTCCATAAATATTTGTAACCAAATCATCTCTTCACTAACCTATGTAGTAGTGACATACTCTGTTTCCATTGTTGAAAGTGAAACAACATTTTTGCAATTTCTAAATCCAACTTATTTTTATTCCACCTATATTAAAAACATACCCTGTGATGCTCCTCCTTCTATCTATACTACTTGTCATATCTGAATCAACATAGTCATATAGAACAATGCTTAAACCTACAAAACATAATGCATGAGTAGTAGTGCCTCTAAAATACTTGAGAATCCACTTTACTACCTTCCAATGCTCTTTACCTCGATTTTTCATATGCATGCTCACAACTCCCATTGCATGTGCAATATCCCGACCTTGTGCACACCATCACATACATCAAGTTGCCAACTATCGATGAGTATGGAACCTTCAACATGTATTCTATCTTCTCCTATGTCTTGGGATACATCTCCTTAGTTATTTTGAAATGGTTGACCAAAGGTGTACTAGTTGGTTTTGTATCCCGCATTTTAAATTTTTCCAACACCTTCTCTATGTATTGACCTTGAGACAATGTTAATTTGCAATTTTTCCTATCTCTTGTTATTCTCATACCAAGGATTTTCTTTGCAACCCCCAGATCCTTCATCACAAATGAATTAGCTAATTTATTTTGAGCACATTGATATCCTACATGTTAAACCCTACAACAAGCATCTCATCTACATAAAATAATAAGATAATATAGCTTCCATTATCTAGTCTCTTAAAATAGACACAGTGGTCATAATGACATCTACTATAAACTTGTTCTATCATAAACCTTCCAAATTCTGAATACCATTTCCTTGGAGATTTCTTTAGGCCATACAAGATCTTCTTCAACCTACATACTAATTTATCATTTCCTTTGACTTCATACCCATGTGGTCGTTGCATATAAATCTCTTCCTCTAAATCCCTGTGGAGAAAATTTGTCTTTACATCTAACTATTCAAGATGCAAATCTTCTACTGCCACTAGACTCAAAATAGTTCTAATTGAAGTCATTTTAACAATCAGAGAAGATATTTCATCAACATATAAACATTTCTTCTATGAAAACTCCTTTACAACAAGACTATCCTTGTACCTCTTTTTGCCTCATCTTCTTCCTTCAACCTATATACCCATTTATTTTGCAATTCTCTTTTACCTATAGGAAACTGAACCAAGTCTCAAGTTTGGCTATGTACCAAGGATTCCATCTCCTTTTTCATTCCTTTCTCCCACTTATTTCTAGTTTCCACTTGTATTGTTTCTTCATATCTTTCAAGTTCACCAGAATCAGTCAACAATAAATAATACATTGAAGGATCATATCGTTCAAGGGGTCTACTTACCCTGGTAGATTTTCTAACATCACTTGCAGGAGTTTGAGATACCTATTGTTGTTTTTATGTTGTTCATTTTTTTTGGAATTAAACTATGTGCAAGATTTTTATTTGTCCAACATTTCGAGTGGACATTGCACCCATCATCAAGGACACATAAATTTGCAAGTGATAATAGAAAAGAGTGTTGGTTTAAGAATATATAGAGTGAATAATTTGAATAAATGGGTAGCAAGAGTTACTTTTCAAAGGATTGTTTTGTGAAAAATGAATAAATTAATCAATTAGTCGTTTAGAGAAAAAAAAAATTATGAAGGGATGAAAAAGAAGAGGAAGATAAAATAAATTTATTTCTTAAAATTAGGAGAAAAAAGAAAAGGGTGGGAATTTAATGATGGAAGAAGAAAATAAAGGATTAAAATGGGGGGTTGAGAGTAAATTGAGAGGGGGGGAATGCACCTTTACACCTTTGGAATTTCATTTTTCTACGATTTCATCAAGCACTGTATATTATGTGTTTTCCTTTTCATGTTTTTTTTCCCTGCAACTGATCTTTGTACATGGAATTCTCAATTAATGCCACATCTCTACTCCTAATGATTTTGTTATTTTCATAATATCACAAGTGATAGCCAAAATAATTAACTCCATATCCAATAAAAGTACACTTCTTGGATTTTGCCTCAATTTTTGTTCCATTTTATCTATCAATATGGACAAATTCTTTACAACTGAAAGTATTCAGAAATTAGAAGTTTACCTTTTCACCTATCCATGTCTCCTCTGGAATGCCACCATCCAAAAAACTTAAAGGCCCTATATTTATTAAGTAAACAATAGTGTCCACAACTTCTACTCAAAACTATAAGGGAAATCCAACATGCAATATCATACTCCTTGCACACTCCATGATTGTCTCGTTCATCCTTTATGACACACCATTTTCTTGTGGTGTTCCTGAAACCATCTTCTCTCTACGAATCCCATGGTATAAACAACAACTATCAAACTCCTTGTTGTAGTATTCACCTCCATTGTGTGATATAAGAGACTTCAACATATTTCATGTCTCATTCTCAACCAAAGATTTCCATTTCTTAAGAAGATCAAAAACATCATTTTTTTTTTTCCGAATGCAATAAACCCAAGTTTTCCTAGTCACGTCATCAATAAAAGTAAGATTATAATAAGAGTCATTGAGAGATCATACCTGAGTTGGTCCCGATACATATGTATGCACAAGATATAACTTTTCACACTTCGTTTTCTTCCCAAATCTAAGAAGTATGACTCTATTATGTTTTCCATAAACATAGTACTCACAGAAATCCAAATCAATCTACTTCAAATCTGGCAAGCAATTTCTTGAGTGGAGAATTTTCATCCTCTTCTCACTCATGTTCCCAAGCCTATGATACCATAATGTTGTATCCGGACCTGTAGAAACTAAAGCAATAGAATATTCAACATTACCGGTACATAAATAAAACATACATACATTCTCTCATTTTTCTATTATCAATGATCATTTAGCGACCTTCCATGAATTTTCTTCATATGTAAATGTATATCCTTCACTTTCAAAATTCCCTAATTAAATTAGATTTATTCCCAAATCAAGAATGTTCTTCACCTATTTAAGTAACCATTGGTTTCCATTCTGTAATTTTATCTATATCTTGCCCTTTCCAACAATTTTACATGCTTTATCATCACCCAAATAAACCTATTCAAAATCACCTTGAACATAGTCTTGAAAATATTTCCTATGGGGTGTGGCATGAAATGAATCCCATGAGTCTACCACCAAAGGATCGATAATATTATCTAATGAAAGGATTAAAGCATCTTGCAACACATCACTTGCTACATTTGCTTCTTGATTATTCTCATGTTTTCCATCTCCGTGTTTGTCTTTTTGAGACCAACAATCTTTCTTCAGGTGTCATTTATTCCCCTAATACCAACACTCCAGGTTTCCTATGGATTTGGATCTACCCTTCTTAGAATCCCCATGATTCCCTAGGATATTTTCTCTCTCCCTTTGTCTTCCCCTATTCTCCATAATCAAAGAATTACTTGATGTCTCACCTATGATTTTCTATCACATTTAATCACCAAGGATAACACCAACAACATCATCAAAATTTAAAGTGTTTGAACCATAGACAAATTACTCAAATCCATGACCAAGCCATTCCATGTTTTTAGAAATGAGCACAAAATCAAAAGACCCCCAAACTCATCATCAAAGTTTACACCTATAGAACTTAACTGATAGGGGATCATGTTAAACTCATTTAAATGATCAACAATAAAACCACCTTCTGACATATTCATATTAAACAAATGCTTCAAAATAAATACCTTGTTGGAGGCTGAGGTTTTTTCATACAATTTAACTAATGCCTTCAATAGATATTTCACTGTCTTTTCTTTTGAAATGTTGAAATCCACTGACACTGCCAAGCATAGTTGTATTGTTCCTAGTACCTTTATGTCAAGAACCTCCCATTATTCATCCTTCATAGTCGTTGGATTATTTGTTGTTATTCCTAATGGTAGGAAGATTCTTTTGATATAGATAATCCTCAATTTTCATCTTCCATAGCTCATAGTTTTGGTCATTAAACTTCTCAATGCTAAACTTGCCTTCTTCTGCCATTGCTCCCACTTGAACCAGTACCCTCCTTTCCTATGCGTTTATCGGCAAAATAGACCTTGGGATTTGATACTAGTTGTTAGGAATAAGATCAAAGAGCAATAAAAACACAAGATAGATCAAAATGAATGCATAAATAAAAAACAGAATAAAAAAATACAAGAGAGACATAGATATACGTGGTTCACCTGATATGGGTTACATCCATGAAGAAATAGTAAGCCCTTCCTTTATTCCATCCAACAAAATGAAGGGATAACACATATAGAACATTCATTATAGTCCCCTCTTCACTCTCTCATAGTCTCCTCTCAGTCACAATACTCTCTCTCATTGTATTAACTTCACCATTAAAGTACAATATAAATAGGATCCCATGGCATCCAAAATCCTTGATCGATTGACATGTATTAGATTAAAGCATTAACTCCTTAACCAGAATTAGAAAACCATGTGCCAAAACTATCCAAAATAGATTCAAAAAAACGTCTAAATGTTTTTCTCAGGGGCTCTGACCCCCATGTAACCCCCCCGCTACACTGAATAACGTAACAATGCGTAGGGATAATTGTGAAAATAATATAATACAAACCCCCACCAAGGACATATATCCAAACACACCTGAAACAAGGCCTTTGAATCGGGAAGATATTCAAACTCCACAACCAACATGTACATGAAACCATCTATGTCATACTGGGTTGTAAAGATCCTTACTACTCACGGTGCAATAAGGTTACCGTAGATGGTTGGATGGTGGCCTTGATGTAATTATGGGAAACATGTATACGATTGTTGATAAATTTTATGTTGATTAATTGGGTTGGTTTTCATTGATGTCAACCCTTTAAGAAAGTTCGGTAGTGAATTTCGGTAGCACAAAGGTTTGGGTAATGGACCCAAGTTTGTTTGATGTATAATGGTACGAGTTTTCATATATTTGCAGGTAAGACTATTCTAGATGGATAGTACATTTCATGCCATTTTTTGTGGTATGTGGAACGTCACATAACTCCTCACGGTTTGAGAGGTATGGCCTTACGAAGTTGGAGGACCCTCATATGTTGGCTTGAAGTCCCAAAAGGTCAAAGAAGTCAAAGTGCTTGCAAAGAAGAAATTATTTAAATAATAAAGTGAAGTGACAAAGTCAAAGAGGATTATTTAAATAATAAAATGAAGTGACAAAGTCAAAGAGGATTATTTAAATAATAAAGTGAAGTGACAAAGTCAAAGAGGATTATTTAAATAATAAAGTGAAGTGACAAAGTCAAAGAGAATTATTTAAATAATAAAGTGAGGTGACAAAGTCAAGGAGGATTATTTAAATAATAAAGTAAATGGAGAACTTTCTAATTATGGAAAGTGATTATAAGAAGGTTAACCCTAAAATGAGGAAAATGGGTTAAGTAGTCAAGTGGCTATTGGATATATGGACAAGTGGAAAATTGGGTAAAGTTGGACATAGGTGACTATGTGGACAAAGTGGTCTAGAAGATGCTTCTAAGGAAGCCACATGAAAGTATAAATAAGAGGCAAGGATATCTCATTTCAAACACACTTGAGCATATTGAATATCTACAGGTGGTTGAGGTAACCAAAGGATATATAAGCCAAATTTAAGAGGGAAGGTGAAGTAAAGAAGGCCGAAATTCAAGGGAGGATAAATTCTTTTGATGATGCTTTCTAAGGTATGTTATTTACAGGTCATCTCACCATTTTCGCAATAACTATTTTTCTATAATGATTCAGACTGTGAAATTGGGAGGCCATTGAGGAAACATATCCAAGTAGCTGTGGTACAAATTTCATCTTGTGGGTCATTGTATTTTTGGAGTTACACTCCGTGGAAAATAGGGTTTGTGGCTAGTCCTGAAACAAGTCTAAAACAGGTGTTTCGGGTAAAAACATCGTAACTTATTCATAATAGATCCAAATTAAGTAAGACCAAATTTGTTGGTTAGAGTACAGTATGCAGTTTTCTTTGTACAATTTTTAGATCCATAGAACAAACATTTTGTGCGGGACACGCTCTACAAGTTCACTCTCTAGAATAAGCCAGAATTCAACAAGGTATGCCATTTTTTCTATAACTCCTTTTCTGAGAGGTTCCAAGTAGTGACACCTAGAGGAATTGCATAAAACACAATGAAGAACATTGTGTACTATTTTCAGATCTTTATTCATTATAGGTACATAGTTTTGATTATTTCATGTTAGGGTTGTTGACTAATCCAAAACTAGTCATGTGAGACTAAAGTACAGTTTGATGAAAATGCCAGTCTCTTGTTATTAAAGTTAAGGAAGGTTTGCAGGTATGTGATCATATACACCAGGTCTATTACAGAGTTACAAATCAGATTTGGATGATGAAATTGATGAGGGATTTTGGTTGAGGTTGAGGTATAGGTTGGTGCATGGTTGATGCACTTGTTTATGGTACATGTTGATTATAGGTTGAGGTACAGGTTGATGCATGGTTCATGTTATTGGTACATGTTTTTTGGTGTAGGTTGATTGGTACAGATTTATAGCAGTATATGTCACAGTGATAGTGTGACAGTGGTTCCATCATTCTACTTTTATGTCAGGGTGGTTGGATGGGGCAAGGAAAAGTGGTTTTATCCACCTTCCATGATCTGAAAATGATAAAGGCTTGTATTCTTGAAAATATTTGCAAGTTTTTAATTCAAGTGTTCTTATGAAAATGGATCAATTTTTCAAACACAAATTTTATATAAATTACACATTCAAGATGCATATAATCAACAACAAATAACAGTGAATAGAAAACACATAACATAGCAAATGATAAAGGAGTTCACCCCTCTCTTGGGCTACATCTCCTGGTCCAACTTCCAATGGATATTTTGTATTATTTGTTCAAAGTGATAAAATGTGTTCTTTAAAAATGCTCAAAATGCCAAATAGATGGCTCCAATGGCTTCAAAACATCCAAAAACCCCTAGCTGGGCTTTTTCGACACCTGGTTTGGCCAAAAATTGAAGAAGATAGGCTTCCTGGAAGTTCCCCTTCAAACTTGATGTCTCTAGATCGCCAAAATGCACCTCTATCTCCTCAACCTAGCCCTGACATGCATATTTGTGTTAAAACCTAGCACTGGGCGCAACCGCAAAACGGTGTGAACTGTAGGACGGTTAGGGCACGCCTAGCCCCTAACCGGCAAAACCTGTGGACATATGGGTCACCATGTGACCATGCACATATACAAAAAGGGGCCAAGGTTTTAAAACATATGGTAATGGGGTCAGAATGCGTGCGCGCTGGTGGTTAAATGGTATATATATGACTGGGGGCCGGGGCTTAGCCCCGGCCCGGACTGCGCCCCAAATCACAACATTTGAAATTCAAATAAATTAAATCCCATATGTATATTAAGAACCATAGGTGGGCGCACTAGTTAGGCGGCCCTTCCCAAAGCTCTTCCCCTTTCCTGGAGGTCGTGGGGTCGAGTCCTGCTGACTACATAAGTTTTAGACCACTGTCCAGGTGACACGTGGAGGCCATTGATTGGGCCACGTGTCACCATTCCATTCGCCACAAACATGCCACGTGTCGGACGCTAATTCATCCACACAACTATCAACCAACACCTACCATGTGTCGTACATCCCTGACACGTGTCGTACGACCCTACCACATCAGCATCCATACGGACTATACGGACTGTACAGTTAGCACATTTTTTTTTGCCTGTTTGACGATTTGAACAGAATGCGATATATCACTAATCCGATGTCCCTTTGAACCCAAATGAGTTGCGTTGGGTTTGTGAGGACAAGGCCTACACACTCATTCGATTTGAAGCGATTCCGAGCACTTTGAATTTTGAGCAAAATTTGATCCCCTGGATCACACCTCCCCATTGGAAAGCTTTTGGACCTCCAAAAGACTATTTTTAGTCTATCTGAAGATGAGGGTATAGTTTCCTCACCTTTCCAACCTCAATTCACTTAGATTTGCTTGTATTTGTGCCTTTAAGACCAATTCATAGATATTCCACATTTCCTCGTTTTGAATTTCTCATTCTCCTGTCAAGGATGGTGTCTTCATGCAGTTCTGTAAGATATTCTGGGGAGAAATCATCTATAGAAGGAATATGAACATGTTCTCCTTGATCATCAATCAAAGGAGGCTCATACAATTTCAAATTCTCAACATTAACAACTACATACATTTGCATATAAGGAGG
>ML780977.1:955925-1004280 GCA_009831015.1 Picea engelmannii
TCTTGTGTTCATGTTATGGTGAATGGTTTATGGTTTATTCTTGGTATTATTGAAGTATATTTGCAGATCTGGTATAGGTACTTAACAATTGGTATCAGAGCACTTTCCTTGGCCAAAGAAGGAAAGATTTGTTTTCTCTTTTTTGCAGAATTTTTTCTAGGGAAGAAAAAGAGGGCGGCACACTTAAGGTTCATATATAAAGATTTACGAGCTGAATTTGGAAAAACAAATTGGGTATTTGAATTCCTCAGAAAAATACCCAATTCAAAAAAAAAAAATCAACCGAAACGGAGTTCGGGAAGTAAAGTTATGAGCATTTTAAATTCAGTAGTTTTTCAGAGTTTTTCCGGAAAAAGCCGCGATTTTCTGCTGTAACTTATTGTTCTATTATTGTGGTTTTTTCATAGCAAGATGTATTTTACAGGGAAATGTGATGGCCCTAGTATTGAATCATTCATTAAAGAAAGAAAATCATCATGGGAAGATGCTTGGCCCCATTGGGTAGATCTCAAATTGCAAGGTGATGTTGCCATTTGGTGGAAATCGCTTGATTATAAGGAGATGATGAGACTCTCCAATGTAGAATGTGAAAAAATATTGTTAGACAAGTGGTCTCATGGAGAAAATAAGGATAAAGAGAGAACCAAGAGTTTATTTTCATGTGAAAAATCTATATTACAGGTTCATGGTTGTATTCATAAAGAAAATATCGTTGTTTCTATTAACCCTAGTTGCATGCATAATTTTATCAATGTTCANTTGGTTAATAGATTGCAAGTTCCAATAAAGAATATTCAAAGCACACATGTTGAGGGTGAAAATGTTCAAATTTTTAAAGATTTAAAGATTACCATGGATAAATATGTGTTGCATTCAGATTTTTATGCTATGGATATGGATGAAGTGGATATTGTTTTGGGATATCCTTGGATAGAATCAGTGGGTACCATTAATATCAATGTGCAAAAGAAGTTTTTAAAGTTGTGGTACAAGAAAAAGAAAATCACATTGCAGGATGTATCTCTTAGTAAGAAAGATGGACCCATGGAGGCTAGCAAAGAAGTTATTGCCCAGTCTGAAGTTGAATCAGAGGCAGAGTCTACAGAAGGAGATGAAGCAAAACTACAAGAAGGACATAATCAGGAAGCTAAGGAGGTAATTGACTCAAAGGCACAAAGTGTTGCAGATTTCAAGAAAAAAGAACAAATTCCTACAGTTGTTGTATATCGCCATCCACATCATATAGATATGCAAAAGTCATCAAGGCAAGGGCATGTGCATGAACACATTTATGCACTAGCAGGGCACCAGACAACAAACCGATCAAGAGGTGCATGGAGGACTACTAGCACTACGGGAAGAGCTCAAGCTACAGAAACAATCCCATGGAAACCCCAACATGATGCAGAGAAAGATAAGGGTGGAAAGGTAGTAGATAGACATCATGTTCAACTCCCATTGGGATGGATGGATGGTCATACTTGGTACCAGTTGGCTACATTGCTTAGTCGGTCATATTGTATGGTTTCTTCTCATGTTTCGAGGACGAAACATGTGAAGGGGGATGAAATGTAGTATACCTAGGGAGGTAATATGGGGTACCTAGGGAGGTACCCAATGGGAATGTAGTTATGCCTTATTAGTGGAAGTCAATTAATATATGGGAATGTGATCATTCAATGTAAGGTGGACTAGGTCCACTATATTAATAAAGGCCCACTATGGTTGTTGGATGTAATAAATGTGAGGAGGCTCTCTAGAAGGTTCCTAGGAGATAGGGAGAGCTATATAAAGAAGTGTAGGCAATGTAATGAAACATAGTGAAGAATATTGTGATTGTACAAGCAAGGATTGCTTGAGGAGTTTTATACTTCCATAAGGATTAATATATGGTGTTACCCTACCTCAAGGGTTTTCTCTATTTCTTGTGTTCATGTTATGGTGAATGGTTTATGGTTTATTCTTGGTATTATTGAAGTATATCTACAGATCTGGTATAGGTACTTAACATTACGAATCTACACCATGTGAATAGAGATCATTTCAAACATGAGAGAAACCATTTTATTACCGGTTATTGATGTATAATGTGAACAAACATGAAACAAACCACTAATTATTCTAATGGGTGTCAAGGTATGTATTACATTCTAGAAAGTGTGAATAAATGAGTTCTTGTTGAACACTTGTAGAATCTATCAATTAGGGAACATTGATGTATTCTCACTATCAATAGAGAGGGATCCTTCCACTAATGACTTCAAGCCTCAAGGTACTATAAAATATAAAGATATCTCTCCTAGAGAAAATGAGTTGAACTCAATGGGAAGAGATCTGTTGGAAGGAGGGAATTAAGGAATCTCCCATCAACCAGCACAAGAAGACATAAGGAGAATGATTTTGAAGGTATTGAATGAAATATGGAAGACCACACCATTGAGTACATATCTTGAATGCACCATATGAAATTTTGCATGGAAGAGACCCTCTAAGGAATTATCAATAATGAAATCCATTGATATAGGCGAGGACTTCCACCAATGATGAAAATGGAAATGAAGGCACAAAGAGAATCCCAATATGTGAACATAGGTCTTGAAGTCAAACACATGGGAAACCACTCAGTCAACAACCAATAATGAAATGCCATCTGTGTTAGCACTGAGAGTCACCCTCAGATTGCAAGAGGATAAGCCCAGTACCCATCAGAATGTTTGGTGGATGTTGGTTTTATGAGTGGAGGTCAAAAGGACAAAACTCAGTACAAGAATGATTTTAATCACAAAAACTGGACAAGAAATGCACAGGGAAGTGAAGTCCTCATTGACTTCAATCAGTGATTTGATTTTAAGTGTGAGTAGAAGGAAGACTTAGTGAGAGAGGTGAACAAGATTGTTATGATCATTCGGCCTTCAAGCATCTTGGTGAAGAAAAATGCAGGCTCAAGATCACTCTTGAAATCAAGTTTCAGACACTGAAATATGTCACAGCAACATAATAATAAACCTACATCACCATGCAACTACAACAACTCGATTGGATCCTCCATGCCTGAGTCTTTCAGCGTAAGGGGAGATAAGATAAAAAAGAAGCTGACTAAAACTAGTCACAACAATATTGTAATCAAACATACATTAAAATAGAACCACAAACCTCGACTGGATCCTCCATGCCCGAGTGTTTCAACACAGTTTAAACAAAGAGATGAAAGAAGCTGACTTCCAGTAATGCGAAAGTCTCAAATTTGATACATAACCAAAGAACAATTCTGGCATAAAAATTACATAGTAGGGAGCTCTGCTCAACCATCCGATGACCTTAACAAAATCTTGAACTCATTTATTTATACTCAGATCAATCCATAATTACCAGGGGTGTGATCTAGCCATTCCATTCAAAGCCTTTCGTCTACACCTTCTTCTGTCAAACTGTGAGTGTATCCTCCTGTCAGATGCAAATTCAGCTCAACATGGACCTATAGGAAAACTTGACCACCGTGGTACCTCGGGCCAACAACTTTGTCTCCACGACCAGACCCTCCACACCTTCTATTTATGGAGTGAGTCGAGGTTTCAACCACCAGTCCTTTCCTTTATTAACTGAACCCTGGGTATTAAGATGAGGCTTAACACCTAGGGGACTACCACGTGTTGCTCTTGGATTCATCATTATATAAGCACGTGATTGCAGGGTCGTAAAAAGGCGGTTTGGATCCATACCGCTTCCGAGCCCGCAATTCACCACCTTTTGCCATGTATCTCTTTCGCTATACCATGGTTTCAGTTGCGGGACCACTCAAGAATTTTATTGTTCGAGCATGTTGCATCCCCACAATGAAACTTGGTCGTTGATCTGGTTGCGCTCTGTGATCTGGGCACACCTGCTAAATTTAGCGCCACCGCTAAAGTTTATCTGCCTGCCAATTCTAGGATCCATTAAAACTGTGCATGGAGATGGTGCTAATATTGGTTCTTGAATAAGAACACTTCCCAGAGGACAATATGACATGGTGGGATGATGTCACTATGTTGACATGTCCTGAAACGAGAGGTGACATGTGTCACTTAGAAACAAATGGATGATATGCCCAAAGGTGCCTGGACTAAGTGCCACATGTCATCGCCAGATGGATGCCAGGTGTCATGACTGATGACTACCACGCACTTTGGAACTTCAGGGCTTGGGGGTATCCTACATGAAGAGCTAGAGCTCCGAAGTGAACGACGATCGTTGATTTGGGAGGACATGTGACAACGATCGATGGAATTTGGGAGAAACACTTTGGATGAAAATGAGAGGGAGGAGCTAAAATTCCCGAAGCCCGAATTCCTGAAGTAAATCATGACCGTTCGATGGAGAAGGATGCATGGCACTTGATATTTAACTCCAGGAGAAAACACTCCGGATGAAATCAGAATTGAAGATGTTGAAACTCACGAAGGCCGGATTCCTGAAGTAAATCATGATTGTCTAATGGAGAAGGACGCGTGGCGATCGATCTTTAACTTTGGGGTTTCTATATAGCACTAGACCTCGTGCAACTTTAACATGTAGAATACACATGAGTCATTGATCTGAAATGCTCATGGGATCTCCATCGTTGAAAATTTAATCTGCTCACTAATCAGTATTTCGAACCTGAAATAGGATGATTTTGAATGTTGTGTTTGGACGCTTTCTGTGCAGACCACAGACTTGGTCATCCTGCAACCTTTTGAGAGCTATATGTGATAACATTTGGCTCCACAAGGGATGGCATGCTCCCTATGAGTTTCCAATAACATGCAGTTCCAGTGTCTTAGCCTTTGGGTTGTGGAGTCGAGCTCAAAAACATCCTGTTGAGGACCACAGGCTGATATGAAAACTATCTACTTAAAAAGAAATCAAACACACATGCTCCAGAAGGAGCTTATTCATGTCCAAACCTACACTAACTGATTTTTACAATGTGTTAGGTGAAATCAAACTTCCACCAGAGCCATTCAAACAACTTCCTAATTGAAAACCTATTTACTCTGTCACTGGTTAGTAAGGGATAATAAAGCTATGACAAAAAACTAATTACATTCTTTTGATTACCTCCCAATGATGAAAGTAAGATAAATCTTGGAGGCTTCAATACATTGAGGAAATGCAACTCCATTTACTCCCCTACAGGGTCATATAATAGGTGATAAAACTTACTGGGTTGGTACCGGAAAGATTGGTCTACCCTATAGTTGCTCACATCTGAATGAATTTCTATGGTATGCACATGTGAGTGAAAGGCCGATGTAGGTTGTTGATCCACTTCTCCTTGGTCTGCTTTGATCACATCTGCTAGCTGATGGCAAGAAATCTCCTCGTGTATATCAATGGATGGCTCTTTTTCTTTAACATGTTTCTCTTGGTAAAAGCTCTCACTTTCGTTAGAAGGATGGATGTTAATGCATTTCTCTTCAAAAAACACCTCAGCATCTTCATCATTGTCTCCAAAATGATCAAATAGAGGAGGAGTTTTGAATGACATGCCAAGAGCTATCTTCTGCCCAACACGAGAAAACTGTTCTTCATAACTAAACATAGGTTTCCTTTCAAGCTCCAACCCAGGAAGAAATATCTCATCATCATCATATGAGTCAAAAATAGGTTGCTCATATCTAGACCTTTTAGAGACAAGTCCACAAAGAATATAAGCTTCCATAACAGACTCAATTTCTGCACTTTCCTTACTGAGACAACACACACAGTTATGGAAAGTGCAGAAATTGATACATAATGCGTAACAAAGAGATGAAAGAATTTGACTTCCATTAATGCAAAAGTATCAAATTTGATACATAACCAGAGAACATTTCTGACATCAAAATTACATAGTAGGGAGCTCTTCTCAACCATCCGACGACCTTAACAAAATCTTGAACTCATCTATTTATACTCAGATCAGTCCATAACTACCAGGGGTGTGATCTGGCCATTCCATTCAAATCCTTTCGTCTGCACCTTCTTCTTTCAGACTATGCGTGTATCCTTCTGTCAGACGCAAATTCAGCTCAGCATGGGCCTGTAGGAAAAATCATCTACCGTGGTACCTCGGGCTGACAACTCTGTCTCCACAGCCAGACCCTCCATGCCTTCTATTTATGGAGTGAGTCGAGGTTTCAACCACCACTCCTTTCCTTTATTAACTGAACCCTCAGGATCTGGACAAGGCTTAACATCTAGGGGACTATCATGTGCTACTTGTGGATTCATCATTATATAAGCATGTGATTGTGGGGTCATCAAAAGGAGGTTTGGATCCACACCACTTTCGAGCCCGCAATTCACCACCTTCCACCATGTAGCTCTTTCACTATAACATGGTTTCAATTGCGGGACCGCTCAAGAATTTTATTGTTTGAGCATGTTGCATCCCCGCAATGAAACATGGTTGTTGATCTGGTCATGCTCTTTGATATGGGAACACCTGCTAAATTTAGTGCCACTACTAAATTGTATATGCCCGCCAATTCTAGGATCCATTAAAAATGTGTATTGAGATGGTGCTAATATTGGCTCTTGAATAATAAAACTTCTTGGAGGACGATCTGACGTGGTGGCGTGACATCACTATGTTGTCGTGTCATGAAAAGAGAGGTGATGTGTGTCACTTGGAAAAAGAGGATGAAATGCCTAAAGATGCCTATACTAAGTGCCATGTGTCACCTCCAGATGGATTCTAGGTGTCATGACTAATGAATACCATGTACTTTGGAACTTTAGGGCTCGAGGGTGGTCTGCATGCAGAGCTAGAGCTCTAAAGCAAATGAAAACCATCAATTTGGAAGGACATGCGACAACGATTGGTGGACTTCAGGAGAAACACTCCAGATGAAAATGAGAATCTGATGGAGGCCATGTGGTGCTTTATCTTTAACTCCAAGAGAAAACACTCCGGAAGAAATTGAGATTGGAGATGTTGAAACTCTCAAAGCCCAGGTTCTCGAAGTAAATCATGACTGCCTGATGGAGAAGGATGTGTGGCACTCGATCTTTAACTTTGGGGCTTCTGTCTGGAGCTAGACATCGTGCAACTTTTACATGCAGAATACATGCAATCTGTTGATCTGAACTGCTCTTGGGATCTTCATCGTTGAAAATTGAATCCGCTCCCTTGTCAGTACTTCGAACCTGAAATGGGCTTCTTTTGAATGTTGTGTTTGGATGCTTTATGTGCAGACCACGGAATTGGTCGTCTTGTGACCTTTTAATATTTATATGTGATAACAATCTGTTGAGCACCAGATAACCTAATAATGATGAAAATAGGCCCAAGGTGCTATCGACTCTAGGTCAAAATCTCAAAGAAATGTCTTTGATCTAGATTTTATGAGTAGAACGAAATGAACACGGATTATTATTATTATTAACACAAAGACACAATGAAAAAAATAGAGATACTGTAAAATTTGCTTCTATTCAATAAAGAAATATGTTGAAACTGTAAAATGTAGACTGAAAACAAGCTTGCTAGAATGGGGGTGGCTTATCTTTGAGAAGAGATGTGACGATTGCATTCATTCACAAGAACATGAGTACAATGAGGCTCTAAAATCCTTTTTACAATAAACATGAATGTCAAATCCCTAGACACCCAAAAACTAACCCTAGGACATGAAGCGCTAAAAGGCATGTGGGCCCCGTTGGGATAAGTTGGTACATCAACTTCCCGGGGTCGTGACTTTTGCATACGATCTCTATTTTAGGTGCACGATAACCCATTGGAAAGGTCTATTCGAGGACTACACATTATGTTGTCAAACTTTGACTTTGTCTATAATTTGATTGTGGTGAGCCCTAAAAACGTTGTTTAGGGCCTCAAAATGGCCCCGGAAGTTCAAGACCCGAAAACTAAAAAAAAAACTGCCAAATTAAAAAAATTGTTAAGGTGAACCAGTTGGAATAGGTGGGTGGCCACCTATATCCACCTGGATCAATCCTCCCTTCTTAGGAATCAATGGTCTCCATTGCATCGAGTTCCCCCATCAGATGAGGAGATTTCGACTAAATTTGGTCCTGAGTGAGCCACTTTCCTTGGTGCAGGAACTACCATGCTTTGACAACCCGATAAGGTTGGATCCTCTACTGGCGAGTTCCATTGACCTTTGTGTCCATGATATGATCAGTGGATTCATGATACATATGGATATAGGTGGCCACCCACCTTTTCCAACTGGCCCAAAACAATTTTTTGACAATTTTGGCAATTTACTATTTTTAGCAGTTTTAACTTTCGGGGCCATTTTGAGGGCCTAAATGAAGGTTTCTTCAGATATAGCTCCTCAATGATAGCCAAAGGAATAATTGATCTCCCAAAATTAATCTCCTTGATGATACCTTTCCAATGGGGTATCACACGCCTAAAACAAAGATCGTATGCAAAAGTTACGACCCCGGGAAGTTGATGTACTAACTTACCCAAACGGGGCCCTCATGACTTGTGGCGCTTCATCTCCTAGGGTTAGGGTTTTGGATGTCTATGGTTTTTGGCATTCTTTCTTATTGTAAAAATGCCTTCAGAGCCTCATTATAACTTTCTTCTTGCGAATGCATGCTTCCGTCACATCTCCTCAGAGATAAGTCGCCACCATTCCAGCAAGCTTGTTTCTGATGCATCTTACAGTTTCAACTTATTTTGTTATTGAATAGAAAACTAGTTTTACTGTATCTCTATTATTTTGTGTTAAGAACCTATTAATAATCTGTATTCATTTCATTCTGCTCATAAAATATGTATTAGTGGTATCAGAGCGGTCTGCTCCTTGTCGTCTTAATACATGTCCCCAATAAGGTTAGAGTACAAAGAGTTGGGTATCGAGCTTGTGTCTCTTAAGGAAAGAAGCTCTCACACGCCCAAGCAACCTCCCATGGCAGAAGAAAAGAAAGATGACAGGACATGAGATCCTTTCAAACTGTTGATTGAGGAATCCCTCACGCAACAGAGGAATGAGATGATGGATAGTTTCACGCAAATCCTTCGACGACCACCAACAGGCGATGCA
The DNA here is from genome assembly GCA_009831015.1 of Picea engelmannii. Classification (NCBI taxonomy): domain Eukaryota; kingdom Viridiplantae; phylum Streptophyta; class Pinopsida; order Pinales; family Pinaceae; genus Picea; species Picea engelmannii. Next base: position 964,949 of record ML780977.1, read on the forward strand.
TCTTCTTTGAACGGAGGTGTCGCCCCCTTCAAGGTACAAATAAACTTCGATATTCCTATATTTGAAGGTAAACTAGACGCAGATGTTGTAGACAAGTGGTTGAATCTACTAGAAGGGTATTTTTTTGTCCATAACTTTTTAAATAAAGAAAATATTACTTTTGTGCTCCTCAAAGCTGTTACCCATGTCATAGATTGGTGGGAAAAATTTTGTGAGCAAAAGGAAACAGAGGAAACCTCATTATTTTCAGTCACGACCACCTGGGAATCTTTCAGGGATGCTATTAAGGAACAATACTACCCTATCGGAAGTTATGATGACCTGTATACCAAATGGACCACACTGCGGCAAGAAAGAGACCAAGCAGTGCCAGATGTCACAAATATCTTCCATACCTTGCACACCAAGTTGGGTATCAAAGATTCAGAATGACATCTGGTGCTCAAGTATCGCGGTGCTCTACATAGATACATCTAGATGGAAATGGAATTTCTGGACATATCATCCTTGGGCGCGGCCTACCGATATGTCGTCAAAATCGAGCAGAAGCTCAAACAAAAGACACGGCAATTTGGGCCTGGGAACCCCTCACAAAAAAATCTAGGAAAGGGCGTCCCCAACCCACCGAACAAAGGACAAAGAAAATATGGAAAGTATCAGGACAACTAGTCTAATCTGCAAGCAAAGAAGGACATCAAAAAGACAAAGAAAGATATCGGGAAGTGGTGCAACTTCCATAAGAGCCCTTGGCATAACACTACTGACTGTCACTCAAAGCAGTCATTGGTGGCCAAAGTGAAAGCCTCTAAATCAGATGTAGATTATGACTCTGAACCAGAACCGGAAATGGGAAGACGAATTATTGATGCGGAACCTAGTGCCACCATTGCTACCACCAAGCTCCAGCCTGGTGAACTAGACGAGCCAGAAGAAGGAGAGCGCCTCTTCCATTCATAGATGTGGGTAAAAGGCACCCCACTGCACTTCATCATTGATAGCGGTAGCCAAAAGAACCTCATCTTAACAAAGGTCATCAAGCGGCTGGCCCTGCCAACAATGCCACACCCACAACCGTACACCATTGGATGGCTCCACCAAGGAAGCGATCTCCGCGTCAGCCAACAATACCGACTATCGTATGACATCAAGCCCTTCAAAGACGAGGTATTGTGTGATGTTGCTCCTCTCGAAGTTTGTGATGTTCTTTTGGGCCAACCTTATTTATGGAAACGTCATGTTGTATATGAGTCTAGGCCTCGTAGTGTTATTATTACTTTGAACAGGAATTGTACAAGATACCCGAGGCGGTCCCACCTAATGCTATTTCTTTGATCTCTGCTAAGAAATGTAGGAAGGTCATCTCTCAGATGGGAAAGTTTGTCTTCTTTGTGATTCACTCTCAGAATAAGCGAAATATTTAGAACCCACATCTGATTCAGAGGCTTTCACCTTATCCACCAATGATTTCTTTGAGCGACAATCAACAGTGTTATGCCAGGGGCTCTTATGGAAGTCACACCACTTCTCGGTATCTTTCTTTGTCTTTCCATTGTCCTTCTTTGTTTGTAGCTTAGACTGTTGTCCTTAGGCTGTCCATATTTTCTCTTCCCTTTTTCCTGTGGGTTGGGGATACCCTTTCCCTGCTTCTTCTGTGAGGGGTTCCCAGACCCAAACTATCGCATCTTTTATTTAAGCTTTTTCTCGATTTTGATGACATATCAATAAGCCGCACCCAAGGACAAGATGTCCAAAAACTCCATTTCTTCCTAGATGTATCTATGCATACCATCACAGTACTTGAGCACTAGATGTCACTCAGAATATTTGAAACCCAACTTGGTGTGCAAGGTATGGAAGATAGTTTTGAATTCTAGTACTACTTGGTCCCTTTCCTGCTGTAGTGTGGTCCATTTTGTATACAAGTCGTAATAACTTCCAACATGGTAGTATTGTTCCTTAATAACATCCCTGAAGGAATCCCAGGAGAGTGCAACTATAAATAATGAGGTTTCCTATGTTTCATTTTTCTCACAAAAGTCTCCCACCAATCTTTGACATGGGGGATGACTTTGAGGAGCACAAAAGTGATATTGTCTCTATTCGAAAAGTTATGGACAAAAAAATACCCTTCTAGCATATTCAACCATTTGTCTATAACATCTGTGTCTATCTGAACTTGAAATATAGGAATATCAAAGTTGATCTATACCTTGAAGGGGGTGGCTCCTACGCTCGAGGAATATGCGTCGCATGTTGGTAGTCATCAAAAGATTTCCGCAAAATGATCCGTCATCTCATTCCTCTATTGCGTGAGGGATTCCTCGAGAAATAGTTTGAAAGGATCTCATGTCCCATCGTCTTTCTTTTCTCCCGCCATGGAAGGTCTCTTGGGCATGCGAGAGCTCTTTTCCTCAAGATAAACAAGCTTGAGACCCAACTCTTTGTACCCTGACCTCGTCAGGGGCATGCACTATGAACGACAATGAACAAACCACTCTGATACCATTGATCAGGATTTTATTGGAAGAATGAAATGACCACAGATTATTATTATTATTATTAAAACAAAGACACATTGAACAATAACTTAGATACAGTAAAATTGGCTTCTATTCAACAAAGAAATATGTTGAAACTGTAAAATGCAGACTGAAAACAAGCTTGCTAGAATGGTGGCAGCTTATCTCTTAGAAGAGATGTGATGGTTGTGCTCATTCACAAGAAGATGAGTACAATGAGGCTCTGAAATCCTTTTTACAATAAACATGAATGCCAAAACCCTAGACATCCAAACACCTAACCCTAGGAGATGAAGTGCCAAAAGGCATGTTGGCATCGTTGGGGTAAGTTGGTACATCAACTTCACGGGGTCGTAACTTTTGTATACGATCTTCGTTTTAGGCGCATGATATCCCATTGGAAAGGTCTATCCGAGGAAAACACATAGTTTCTAAAAATTTGATTTTTTCTACATTTTTACTATGGCGAGCCCTAAAAACATTGTTTATGGCCTCAAAATGGCCCTAGAAGTTCAGGACCCGAAAACTAGAAAAAAAATGCCAAACTGAAAAACTGCCAAGATGAGCCAATTGGAATAGGTGGGTGGCCACCGATATCCACCTAGATCAGTGTTTTAGTTTATAAGAGATGACCCACCAATGATAAGTCGATGGAGACCTTCCACACTAGCACGAGTAAAGAACATAGATACTGATGGTATTGAGAACAACTTGACAATCGGGAAGGGCGACATGGATGGTGAAGAAACATGAGGAATGGCCAACAAAGGCTACAAATTCCCTTGAACATAATTATGACACAATGGTGACTTTGGAAACATTTTACATTAATTGGAACAATGCTATAATTCTGCAACACATGAGGCATCAATAGACTCTCCATAGTGATTGGAAGAGTAGTCATTCGAAGAAGTAATGAACTCAAAAATCAAGGTTTGGCTTCCTAAGGCCATACTAAAATTCATTTTGTTACATACATTTCTAGATAAACATTGTTTATGAGGTTTTGAAACATTTCAAATGGACCCTCCACCCATCATCAGGGACACTTGAAGCTATCATGGTTGAAACGAGTATTGAAGTTTGAATTTAAAAAGGTAAAATGGAAGTGACTGTTGAGGATAGAAAATAGGAAAAAAAACATTAAACACAAATATTAATAAGGATAGTAAGTTGACCATTGATATCAAATAATGATAAAGATAAAAAATTAAGAATAATATAGTATTAATGACTTTTGAAATAAATGAAAGTTATTAAGATGGACTAATATTAAATGATCAAAATTCTTTTTAAATACAAAAGATAATAATGATGATGATAAGGTGAAAGAATTAATAAATTGAGTAGGAAAGGATATAAATATGCAAGATTTTTTTTATCAATATGGTGACAAGGATAGAAATAACTAGATGCAAGGACATGAATAGATCAAAAAATGATCGTAGAGATAAGGTCAAATTAAAAAGGAAGTAAATTAAGAAGTGAAAAATAATAAAGTTGTAATTGAAAATTGTTATTATAGATAAATAATAATAAAAATTTTAGAGAAATAATATTTCTATATAATTTAATAATGTTGTTTATATAAGATAATAATAATAATAATAATAATAATAATAATAATAATAATAATATAGTAAAAGAATTAAAAAAGAGAACAAAGATATTTGGTGATTTCTGAGAGAGGATGATATTAATGGGAACAAAAATATTGCAAGGAACATATTAGATAAATTACTAACCCATGATATCATAAATAGATCCAAAATAAACAAGGAGTTAAGAATAGAAAAAATACTAAACATTTAAGATCCAAAATTAGTAAAGTAATTTAAGTTATGAGGAGAATGAAGTATTAAAATTTGTTGAAACTAATGACGAATTGAGAGTGGTTTAAAAATAAAAATAGGGTAATAAAATGTGATCAAGATTTAATAATTTTGTTCATAAAGGATCATATTAATGTTAATAAAGTAAAAGAGTTAAACTTGAAGAGGCAAAGAAAAAACAAATATAACATTAAAGGGAACAATTAGATTGTGAGGACAATAATAGAAGTTAAAGGTTGGAGATTAAGGAAAGGAGGGAGACAATAAAGTGAATGTAAATGAATCCTAAGGTTCAAGGTGATGAATGGTGGGCTTTCAAGATTGGTTAATTTTGTATCCATCTTTACGACTAAAATTATTAGGATGTTTTTCAATTTCGAGAGCTTCTCGAATGATCCGAGAGGAGTAATAAGGGGTTGAGGCGAGAATTTTATTTTTTTCAAAACAAATGAGGTGCTTGGATTTAAAGGAGTGTTCAACAATAACTGATTTAGAGATATGGTTGTGGTAAGTATCAACTATATGCTCTTTAAGACGGGCTTTGAAGGATCTACCAATTTGACCTATGTAATATTTTCTAGAGGAGCAAGGAATTTGGTAAACTCTTGGGCCAAGCATTGGGTCAGACTTGTCTTTAACAGTCCTAAAAATTTGTTTTAGGGTTTTAAAGGGTTTGAAAATAGCTTTGATATTCTTATTAGAAAATAATTTTGAGATATTATCGGTGGTGCCTTGTGTTAGAAAAGCAGGATCGCAGAGAAATAAAATAAAACAAATGCGGAAATAAAACACAGAAGATACACAATAAAATAGAGACACAGATATATGCGGTTCACCTAGTGTGGAATATGTCCACTAGAGAAATTGCCAGGTCCTTCCTTTATTATTATCCAGCAAATGAAGGGATACAACCTACAACACACCTATTCTAACATGCTCTTCTTTCTCTCACAGTCTCCTCACTCAGAATACAATATTCACAATGATCCATAGCCACAATACATTTCCCTCATAAAAGAGGGTTTCCTTCTAGGGAAAAAAACCCTAACATAACTTCTACCGTTAGATCTATGACCTTATAATGAACAGACCAGATTTACTATGAAATTACAATATACATTTACAAGGCAATTTTTCCTTCGAGGGCCCGCTTGCCCCCAGACCCCCCAGCCGGGGGGATATCCCCCCTAAACCATGCAGGGGAGGTAACACCCCCCTGCACTCCCCCACGTGGAGGCATGTACATTCTTTCGAGGTGTAAAGTCTTCATGGGGTATAAACAAAGACCTCTAAATCAGGAAGATAATCAGTCTCCACAACCAACACCTTGGATACAGGGTAGGGTGATGAGTGCACAAGGAGGGGAGGAGGATGAGGATAATTTAGGTTTAGGTTTGTTTTTCAAGCAAAAGGCTTGGTTTATTTGAGAGAGAGAGTAGCCATTGGACAAAAGAGAGTATTTATGAGGGACTCACTTGGTTTTGATAGCTAGTTGGAGATGAACCTCATAGATTGTCCTCACTTCAATCTTCCATGTTCTTGTCCATGCTTGTAGACCTGCACACAACAAATGAAAAACCTTCTTCAAACCATTGGTATAAACAAAATAAAATGTGAAATAACTAATCTAACTAAATCTTGTTAGGTGAATTACAACCACAATTGAATACTGAAAAGAGATCAAATTGACACAAATAACTTAGAATTTAGGGGAGGGAAAGAAGAGAGATATTCATTTTAATGAAATAAAAAATAATATATCATCTATAAATTGTTGTGGATATTCCATTGGAACAGTTCATCACAACATATCTAATAAAATACTAAAATATTTACTATTAAGGTTATTTTTTCCTTTAGATCTCCATAATATTTAGTTACTGATTTTTTTCTTATGCATGAAATAGATAAAATGAAGAAAATAGAGAACAGTAAAATACAATCACACCATCCACAAATAAACACAAGATATGACCCGGGAAACTCAATATGGGAGAAAACTCAGCTAGAAGGTGAGGCTCCTTTACTCTCTTTTCTCTAGTATAGAAATTATGCAAATACAAACAAAGAGGCACTCTCTGTGGAGTTTCCTTTGACTCATGGCCTATATGGCTGCTACAAAATCTCTCCTCCTCTATTATGCTCACAAAATACCACTCTTAGATGTTTTTTTTCAACTATGGAACAATATACAATGCAAAATAACGGAACCTTTTCTCCTCCTAGTGGCCTGATATTTAACATAGTCGGATAGCCATCTAGGGGTAGGTTTTTTACTTCCTCAACCCTCAATTGTGATATGGTTTTGGAACTTCTATTATATTCTTGAAATTATATATTTGGCTAGACCCATATGTGTCAATAATGGGGGTTGGCTTGGCATCCTCTCATACCATGGTGGTCAACACAGTAGGTCAATTTGCAAGAGGCATAACTTTTGCATACGATCTTTGTTTGACGCATTGTTTGCACTGTTGGAAAGGTCTTGATGTGTAGAATAGCATCACGGGTTTTAAGATATTATTGGAATGTTTTAACCCCAAAAATATTCATGTGATGCCTCAAAATGACCCTCAAAGGTTTTGGACCCCAATTTTCCAAACTGGTACATGCCACTAAAATGGCCCTACAAGTTGATTCCTCCAATCGTTTTCACTATGAAAGGATCAAGATAGATGAAAAACAATATAATGATCCAATCTGGATCATACCTCCCCATTAGGGAGGATTTTGGTCCCCAAAATATTTACCGAATGAGGTGAGGAAATGTTTCCTCTACCTTCTCCCTAGAGTACCACTTTGTTTTGTTTAGAAGTTGTCCTTTCAACCCAATCTACCAAAGGTCATGCTACCCTTGTCTTGTATCTCTCAACTACTTATACAAAATGGTGTCCTCAACCAACTCTACCTAAGCATCTGGTCCTAAGTCCTTTATGGAAGGTAGGATGTGATCCTCCTCTTGATCCAACATGGAAGGCTCACGGAGTTTGAGATTCTCCACTTTCACTACTAAGTAAATGTGCATGTATGTGGGTAGACTAAATTTGTAGGAATTATCGCCCACCTTTTCCAATACCTCAAAAGGACCATACTATGAAGCATTGATCTTCTTACCAAAACACTGTAACATTTCCTTATTTAGTTGTAACCATTCTATGTCTCCCACTCTAAATGTTCTCTCTGTTATGTGTTGGTCATGCATAGCCTTGTACTTTTCCTATGACTTTTTTAGTGGCTCTTGTACTTGCAAATGGATCGACATGATCTTCTCAACAATTTTTTCTACTTTTAATGCATCTCTTGTGAGGTCTTCCCTCACTCCTCCTTACTTTCCATACACAACATCTAAGGGTGAAGGTGGAAAATACCCAAAGAAAGTTTCAAAAGGTGACTTACTAGTAGAAGTGTGGACTACTATGTTATAAGATTGATGTATATAGATAATGTTCTTATCCCAAGTCTTTGGATGCTTATGGTTGTAACCCCTCAAAACATGCACCAAATTCATGTTGACTACTTCCATTTGCCCATTTGTCCATGGATGGAATGTTGTAGACCTCTTCAACTTATTGTCCATATTCTCCCACAATGTAGTCCAAAATGCAATGAGAAATCTAGTATCCTTATCTAAGATGATGCTCCTTGGTATCCCAAAGTGCACCCATATTTGTTCAAAGAAAAAGTGTGTTGCTTCTTGTCCCTTGATGGTCTTTCTACAAGGAATGAGAATGCACTTTTTGTTGAGCATGTCAACTACCACAAATAAATAGTCATGTCCCTTCCATGTGGTTGGTAAACCTCCCACAATATCCATGGAGATGATTTCCCAAGGTTGAGTCGGTACATGTAAGGGATGGTATATAATGTGCTTCTCGTTACTGGGTGAAGAAATTGAGCATAAGAATATTAAGACACGAAGATTGGCAGAAAATGTCTCAAGCCATAATTCTCAACATTGTATTCATCTTAATGATACAAAATATATAATACAATAATGAAAACACCTCAATTGTTATCACATTGACACCTCATCATGAGATAAGGTAAGAGGAGACAATATAGGAATCTAGAAACACACTTAGGATAACAACTATATCCTAGTATGTAAAATATACAAAGGTGGTATAATAAGACTTAATGATTGTATATGAGAAAGAGGATAGAATTCCCCTCCTCAATCATAATTCCAAACAACAATACCAACAAAGAAGGTGCATAAGTTGGTATATCTCCATGTCTTCATGTTGAAACTCCTGAGATGAGCCACAATGAAGAACTGCCTAAAAAACAGCCAATCTTAATGTTGAAAGGTTCATCTGAAATGAACTGGAAGAGAGCTGAGATATGGAAGTGAACAACTGCAATATCTGAACATTCCCTGATTGATTAACAATTCGATCATTTTGCCAAGTATTTTAGCTAGAATAATATGATGTCTTCTGTTAATTGGTGAACATGTAATATCACCACTCAACTATCAGTGTATCACTGAAGTGCTCTCTTGAATCTGTGGTTTGGGATGACCACTAACCAATTAATACCATGTATCTGATGGTTTTTGGATAACCACTAACCGATCTTGACACTTTTAGATGTCCAACAACATCCCAATGTATACTATTTATGATTCAATTTGAACCATCATTCTACCAAAGTCTATCATCTACAGACCGTAGTTTCCCATTTGAAAAATTTCATGTTCATCTGGCATACTTGATGTTTGTTGTTGTCGAAACTTTCTGTCTGACAACCATCTTCAATTCCATCATCAATTCCCCCCTTTGTCAGCTAAAAGGAGAGACCACAAGTGGTTTCATGAACCATCGTCATTGGAATTTTGAACTACCCCTTAAGGTGTATGAGAGTTTCATTATTGTACTCCCTCCTTCTAAGCTCAAGAGAGTACCATACTTGTTCCATTTGAGTAAAACAAAAAGTGGGCATGCAGAAAAAACCACATGTTATCTCATCTCATGAGGGCCATGCTCAAAAGCTACGCCATAAGAGGACCACTTATGTGAGGTACAAAAATGTTATGTGCTACAATATTGGTCTTTACTTGAGATTGAATTCTTCGGTAATACTTATATAATCACTTGGTTGTTGATTACCATTTCTAAGGATTGATCCACTCATAGTGAATCTTCAATCTTGCAGGTTTCTTCAGTGTTGAACATGTGTCTGAAGAATGGTTATGCTTGACACAATGTTGGCAAGGACGGAGATCAAAACACTAATTCTCCATGTGACCAAATTGATTGCAATGTTGGCACTTATCATTCTGATGTTGAACTTGAATAGGTGAATTTGAAGCTTCTTGAAGGAATCCAACGCTCACAAACAAAATTGGTTTGGAGTAATTTGGAATATGAAAACTGTTTTGATTTTCATATCCTAAGCCATGTCGATTCCTATTGAAGTGTAATTCTTCCCAAGGTTTGATGATCCTCTTGGAAATATCATGTTGTATTTGAAGATGTGCTTCACATTTACTTTCACTTATACTTGTTGTATCACTTTGTGATTTGGCATCTTTTGCTTGCAATTCATTTTCATTGGAATTTTCTTTTGAAGTTGTCTTGTTTATTTGTTCCTCCATTGATTGTTGATCAACATTATCATCATAATTATCATTATTATCATCATTATCATTATCATAGAGAGGGTTGTTCTGAACAAAAACTAGTTCAGTAAACTTCACTGGTTGTTGACTTTTGAGTTCTGTCAACTTATCATTCAATAGATGGGATTGTTCTTGAAGAAGTATAACTTTATCTTGTGTCACTTGAAAATACGTTAGAACTGATTGAAGAGTTGTTTTGTTCAATATTAGTGTGTTGTCTTCAGTGGTATTTATTAGAGTATTCAGAAACTCTAGTAATTCACAACTTCCCTCCATTTGAACATGCTCGCTTGAACTTCACGCTTGCTTTCTGTTCATGTTCACTTGTACTCTCTCACTTGAACCTTTCTTTCTTTCTTCCAAGAAATTGAGGATGTCCGTCACCACCGAAAATGCATCCAAAAACTTGTGATGTTTTACAATGATTTGAGTTAAACTACTCAACCTTGTCAATTTCAACTCAAAATTACAATGAATCTTGGGTGTTGGGCTTAACTGAGAATGCACCCAATTACAAATTCAACTTGATTTTATTGGACACTTACAAAATAATTAAAGTTGATCTTGATTACTTACAAAAAATACTATTTTCAAGTTTACAATAAATGTCGATTTCAAAGTTGAGTTGATCTTCAAATTTGATGATGCTTTGAGTCCTTGATTATGAGCTTGATGTGTCCAATGTTGATGTGATTTCCAATTTGATATCTTCGTTTATTATTAATTGAGAGATTTGATTGTTCTTGAATGTATGTGCTTCACTGGCATTAATTGTGTTCTTATTTCATTAACCTTCTTTGTACTCCATTTATGTGGGATAACATCAAAACTAGACATAAACTAGCTCATAAAACAACCATTAAAAAAATCACCAGCACACACTACCCAAGGTGTACCTAAGATCCCCTTATTTAATTGCGGGTGAAATCTAGGACACAAGCAAAAATAATCTATTTTATTATAGTATCCTTCTCATAACAAAGCCCAAATACAATTAGCTCAATACTATTGTGACAAAAAAAGCTTCACCAAATTCTCATCAAGACTTCAACCCCTTTTACAATCAAGATTTCTCAATTTCTCAATCTCCCTCACACATCAAGGCTTCAACCCCTTTTACATAATCAAAATTTCTAAATCTCTTATCACTCCACATAAATCCTCTTATCACTTTCATCACATAAATCTTCTTATCACTCCACTCTCATAAGGTTATATCACTCCACTTTCATAAAGTTATAGAGATATAAACTAATATTTTTATCATAATACTTTATACTCCATCTTATAAAAAACTTCAAACATTTAAATCCATACATATAACTCTATGTACATGTCACTTTAAAAGTGAAAAAGTAATTTATTGGATTCGTGCATATATTTGTCTTTATTTTCATGGCATGGCTTTATGAATGTATTCACTTACATCACAACTTCATCAAATTTCCTTCACCAATTTTCATGTTTTACGTAAATAGGCTGCCTTGTAAATAACACTACCTTTTTATATTTTTTTTTTTCGAGAGTACAGATATATGGAGTACGTTGAGCAAATCATGGAGCATATCTTTGAAATCAGAGTGCATTTAGGAAATCACAGTTCGAAAGCCTCACTGAGTGTTGTTGGAAATCGTGGAGAAAATCACGTTCTAGACTGAATAAATGGTGCCATCTGAAATTCTTTCTCCACAAAATATTGGTGTGATCTGGTGCGATTCCAGAGATTGATGTGATCTGGTGAAATTCCAATTCCAATGATAAAAAAATGCAGGTTGTAATTTTATCATTTGAATCTACAGATGGGTATGGAGTTGTCAAGACAGACACTCCTCTTGTTCAGTCAATGGGGAGCCATTGACACCACATGTTGTCTCAAAATTGGCTCGATGAAACTGTGTGGATTGGATGTTGTTTAATCAAGTCGGTGCTCCATCGAATCTGTTGCTCCTTTACTTGGTAGTCTCCGTGGAAAATTCATATCTCATTTATATTTTAATTGCAAGCAACGTATACAACAATTCTAAGGAAGACTATACAATTTAATTGGCATCGATCCAAGTGTCAATACAATCGTTCATCTTAGAAAGAAAACAATCCATCACAAAGACTCTTCTTGGATAATAAGAGACCACAAAATTTCAAGATGCATCTAGACCAAAATGTCTCCTCAACACCAGAACTCAATTTTTTTGGTTTGTACCTATGCATTGAATGTTCAATCGCCTTCGTCCAGACACTATTGTTGTAGCTTATTCCATTGGAATTTTCTGAACTTGAGCAGTGTTCATGGGATGCTTCTGTCTTGCTCTCATGAGCATTATCTGCACACGTTTTAGGCCTTCAATTGTGTGCCTTATGCCACAGGTAATGACCACGATCTTTTCTGGAAAATGCAGTAACTTCCTTCTTGAAACATTCGCCAATAAAGCCAATGAGGTGCACCTTTCTCTGTACAGTAAATAACAAAGGCATCCGATTGTACAAAATTTCACTCTCATCACACGCAGGAATCTTCGAGTGATGTAGATATCAGGAGGGATCCATTTTCAAATTATTCAACAGGAAAGATAACAACACGGTGCCTCCAGGACTAGAAGAATTCGATATTGAAAACAAAAAACCAGAACTACCATTCGAACAATGAAATTCAATCTATATGGATTAAAAAAGAACTATGTCATACCCATTACTGTTGTGATTATGGAATGTGCGTCCCACAATCGCTTTGAACCGACGAATCTACAGTTGTGATAATTTTTCTTTTCTTTCAAAGGTCGGTTGGGAAAGCATAGCAGCCACTCCACGAAACAAGGATCAGCAAAACATCTAATTTATGGTTATTGGGAAGATCCAAGTCACTGGCTTTCCAAATCACAGATTAGATCTGTGTGCAAAATCTTCAGATCTAAGCATTTGACTAGCAGTAAGGCGCCAATCCATTACTTTAGATCTCCAACACCATAGTGATAGGCCTTCAATTGCATATTTCAAACAAATTCACCTTCCATGGATCACCACCGTGGCTCTCAAGATTAACATGCCCTTAAGAACTATAAGAGCTATGATACCAATTGAAGAAATTGAGCATAATAATATTAGGACAAGAAGATTGGCAGAAAAGGCCTCAAGCCATAATTCTCAACATTGTATGCATCTTAATGATACAAAATATATAATACAATAATGAAACCACCTCAATTATTCTCACATCGACACCTCATCAAGGAGATAAGGCAGGAGGAGACAATATAGGAATCTAGAAACATACTTAGGATAACAACTATATCCTAGTATGTAAAATATACAAAGTTGGTATACTAATACTTAATGATTATATATGACAAAGAGGCTAACATTGGGCTTGATAGTACAACAAAGTATACTTCCTCTAATATACTATGCTACATATTCTTGCATTCTAGGCCAATACACACACGTCTATAAGTTGGCAATTGTCTTCCCAACACCCAAATGTCCTGCAACCTTGGAGGCGTGAGCCTCTATGATAATATGCAGTCCTTCACCTTGGGGAACATAAATTGTGTCGAGTAAACCATCATGGAAATGATAGTCATCCTTTCCATCACCTTCTTCTATATGAATTTGGCCTTGTAGCTATTGAAACACCTCCTTAAAGTCCTCATCTTATATGTAGGCCTCTTTTTATGCATCATGGGTAAAAGGCTCCATCTACATCAAAGTTCCCATTTAGTTTTAATATTGAATGTGGGTGGTTGTGAAATAATGTATGCCAACTTATTTGTGTTTCCATTCTTATACTTGATGACTAGATGAATTTTTTGTAAAAACTCCATCCACTTGTAATGCCTAATTTGTTGTATCTTACTGGGCCTACAAATACTATAGTGGTTGGTGATCTGTGTGGATGATGGTCTCCTTTCTCATCAGATAGTGCTTCCACTTTTTGAAATCTTGTACCAAGGAAAACATCTCCTTGTCGTAGGTAGCACAATTGAGAACCACCCCATGAAATACTTCAGAATGATAGCATACAAACCTTCCTCCTTGCATCAAAATTTCTCCCATTACATACCCACTTACATCTATATCCACTTCAAAGGGCCTTTGCAAGTTTGGTAGTACAAGCACTATTGCTTGACTAATCTTTCTTTTCAATTCATCAAAGGCCTTGTGTTGATTCTTCTCCCACTAGAAAATCTTACCACTGGTTGTTATGGTGTGGAGTGGTGTAGCTACCACTGAAAATGAAGCTATGAACTTCCACAAGTATTTTGATTCCCCCAAAAAACTCATAAATTTAGTGACATTTGTCGGAACTAGCCATTTCATGATGGATTCCATCTTTGTGGGATCTGTATTGAGCTCCCCTCCACCGATCACATGCCCTAAATTCACCAAACACTGCTGAGCAAACTCACACTTCTTAAGATTGGCCAACAGTTGGTGTTTTTACAGAGCCTCTAAAATTGCATAACATGTGACATGTTCTCCTCCCAGGTAACACTACAAACTAATATATCATCCAAATATACAATATCAAATGAATCTAGATAAGGGCATAAAACATCATTCATTAGTCTCATAAATGTAGCCGATGTGTTGCATAAATTGAATATCATAACCAACCACTCATACAAAACTTGTCTTGTATTGAAGGCATTCTTCCAAGTATCTTCTTCTTTGACTCGTACTTGGTGATATATTGATTTCAAATGTATCTTAGTGAAGTACTTGGCATGTTGTAGTTGGTCCAACAAATCATCAATCCTTGGTAGGGGGTACTGATTCATCAGTGTAATCTTGTTCAATGCCTTGTAATCGATACACATTCTCCAAATCCCATCCTTATTGGGCAAAATTATGATGGGTGACCCACAAGCTGAGGTACTTAGTCGAATCACACCTTGATCGAACAATTTTTGCAACTTCTTCTTTACTTCATTTGCTTCCAGAGCATATTGTCTATATAGCCCAATATTCGCAAGGAGGATTCTGGTAATAATTGGATTTCATGCTCCACTTCCCTCTTAGGTGGTATCCCTTGATGCTCCTAGAGAACTCCTCTGTATGCACATAGAAACTCTTTCAATTGATGTTTCTTCTCTTTAGTACACCCCTCTAGGGATGCCTTCACTCTCATTGACTCATCATCAAACTTATTTTCTCTTAATAAAAACAAAACAAATTCTCACTAGAACTAATCAACTTCTTGTCTTGGTTGGCACTCACTAGTGACATCTTTGACTTGCCTTTATGCACGTTGATGATGTAGGAATTCCCATCCTTGATTAGTTAGTATTGGTTGGCTCTCCGCATCAATATTTCATTCCTCATGTACATGTAGGGGCTTCCAAACACTACTCCACATATGTCAAGGGGTACTACGTCTAATTCCACTTCATTAATAAAATAAACACTTTTACAAAATTTAATCTTACATTTTTTTTTTACCTTTATATTTGCATCCTTGTTTACCCAACCCAATGGATAGGGGATAGGATGATTATGAACCTCCAATATGATCTTTCTAACCATGCTCTCTATTATGAGATTATCCTGTGAACCTGAGTCGAATAGAGCACCTATCTTGGTCTTATTGACTTGAATCTTGATGTGGAAAAGGTTGGTCATATCCTTCTCTTCCTGGTGATGAAGGCTACTTAGATTCACCTCCTTCTTCACATATGTGTAGACAATATTTTCATCCACATCCGATCTACTTTCAACTTAATTGCTTGAATCTGTGGTTAGAAGGTTCTTTTTCTTTCCGTTCTTCTTGTGGTTCTTCAGGTTCAGCTTTGGATGTAGCTTGCAACATTTTTCCTTGATGCAGCCATAAATGTTGCAATGATTACAATGGTTGTTGGTATATTTACTATGCTATGCAGTGGCTGTTGTCTTCTTATATTTTACCCCTTTCCACTTCATCGTCCCCTCCTTGGAAGCTTCCTGGTGCTCTTTCTGCTTCGAACCACTTGGTTTCCCCTTCTTTTGGCCTATGTTTTCTATGTAATATGGTCGTACACACACCTCATCCATTTTCCTTGGCTTGAAGAGAATCACCTACTTTCATAGATGACTATCTAAACCCCCCATATACTTGAGGAGTATATATGGTTTCTTGGGATAGATACCCAACATTATGACCATCTTTCTGAAATCAGTGGTGTACTCTTGTACACCCTGCCCCTACCTCTTCCTGAAGTAGTTCCATTGGACCCATTGGTCCACTACATACCCGATAAGGTATAATTGGGACGTGATGAGGGTTTTGAAGTCCTCCCACCTAGTTAATAGTGGATCACCCTCCAGCCTAAGTGTTTCAATATGGATTTCCCACCATGTTAAATCATGGCCTTCTAACTTCAATCTAGCAAATGAAATCTTATGCTCTTCATCTATATGGTGAATGCTAAAATAAAATTCTAGTTGTTGCAACCAATGATTCATTTTTAATGCATTGATATCACCTTGGTATGTCTTTATGTCCACTTTCTCTTCCATCTTCAATAAGGAATGTGAAGGGTTCACAACAATTGAACTCGACTACTCTTTCTCAGATTCTTTCTGTGACTCTTTTCCCGAGTCTTTGATTTCCCCTCTAATATGTTCTCTGAGTTAGAGCCTCCATCATCTCTAAATGGTCCAATATTTCATGCTAGAGTCATCATGAGGAGGTTCATATTGTGACTAATTTCGATAACTTGCACTTCCAACTATTCAAAACTCTCTTATGCTAGATCTTGAGGGTTATTATGACATACTCATCTGCCATGGATAGGGTTTCTATGACTTCCCTTTAAATTGATTCCTGGATCCTGCAACTTCCCACAAATACCCAAATGAAAAACATTCTTTGATACCAATATGACATTTAAACTACTGTGGATATTGCACTGGAATAGTTCATCACAAAATATCTAATAAAATATTGAAATCTTTACTATTAAGGTTATTTTTTTCCTTTAGATCTCCATAATATTTAGTTATTGATTTTCTTCTTATGCATGAAATAGATAAAATGCAGAAAATAGAGAAAAGTAAAATACAATCACACCATCCACAAATAAACACAAGATATGACCTCGAAAACACAATATGGGAGAAAACCCAACTAGAAGGTGAGATTGTTATGCTCTCTTTTCTCTAGTATAGAAATGATGCAAGTACAAAGAAACATGCACTCTCTGTCAAGTTTCCTTTGACTTGTGGCTTGTATAGATGCTACAAAATCTCTTCTCCTCTATTATGCTCATAGAATACCATTCGTATATGCTTTTCTCAACTATGGAACAAGATAGAATTCAAAATAATGGAACCTCTTATACTCCTAGTGGCCTGGTATTTAACATAGCCTGATAGCCATCTAGGGGTAGGTTTTTGACTTCCTCAACCCTCAATTGTGATAGGGTTTTGGACCTTCTAGAATCTTCTTGAAATTACATAAGTGGCTAGCCCCATATGCATGAGTAACTGGAGATGATGTGGCATCCTCTTATACCATGGTGGTAAACTTGTAGGAGGCATAAATTTTGCGTACGAGCTCTAATTGACATGATTTTTGCAATGTTTGAAAGGTATCAATGTGTAGAATAGAGTTATGAGGACAAAGGTATGTTGGGAAATTTTTAACCCCTAAAAATTCCATTTGATTCCTCAAAATGTCCCCAGAAGGTTTTGAACCCCAATTTTCCAAACTAGGACCTGCCACTAAAATGGCCCTACAAGTTGATTCCTCTAATTTTTTTCACTCTGAAAGGATCAAGAATGATGACACATAATATAATGATCCAATCCGGATAAATATATAAAATGTATACCTAATCTCAATGCTAGCATTGTCTCTAACCTCCTCTTAGATTCTTTATCGTTGGGCCACTCATGACTTATTCAACTCCTTCACTCTTCCTCATGCAAGTATGAGTAAGATTGTTTTAGGACAAATCGGTAACTGTGGACACAAATTGATCTCCCTAGTT
Organism: Picea engelmannii; assembly: GCA_009831015.1. Lineage (NCBI taxonomy): Eukaryota > Viridiplantae > Streptophyta > Pinopsida > Pinales > Pinaceae > Picea > Picea engelmannii. Next base: position 982,884 of record ML780977.1, read on the forward strand.
TCACCTTGAAACTAGAACAAAACAAGATAGAATATAAAACTTCCCCTAAGTTTTAATTATCAAGCATACTAACTATCAAGAGATAAATGACATACCTTTTAAATGTCATTTTTCCTCGCTAGTGTCACCATCGTTCCATCGCAAGGCTTATGGGATGTTGAACCTGTAAAAATACATAAGCCAATGAAGTGAAAACAACAATGTATACTTAACAAAACCTATGTATGTGATCAAGGAGTCATACAATAAAAGAAGAACAATTTTATGGGAAAGAAATATATTATTGTATTAGAAATATGAAAAGGAGAATACAATCGATGCCTTGATGTTGTAGGGTCCCTTCCAATAGTTACTTGCTTCCCACACACTTCTTCTCCATGGATTCTGAGACTATAGATTTGAAAGTCACTCACAATCCCAACTTGACAAAGCAAATATCAAAGCCAACATAGGCCCAAACACTCCATATGAATTATCTATAGCTGAAGCTAATCCAAATTCTTGTCTAGACTATTCTCACCAAGATAACCAACCTATTCTAAAAAGATAAGCAAGCTATTCACCCCAACTAACTAAAAAAAACTAACTTTCCCACGAGAACTCCCCTCCTTTTATAAGATGAAAAGGATAGGGTAGGGAGGTTAGGATGATCCCATGAGATCAGGGATGTGACTCAGATCCAAGTTGATCGGAGGCCACCTCACCCTCTAAGCTTCTATTCTAGAAGTGTCGAGAAGATTCTCTTTTTCTTCGTACGGGTGATCATTGCACCATTAACACTAAGCAAATTGCGACAATGTCGCAAGCCACTATGGTGCAACCTGCATCAATCCTATATCGTCGCACCCTTAACACTAAGCAAGGTGAAACGATCCTTCTTTAAAATTTTTTTTACAAAGGAAAAGATAATTTCATCTCTCTGGGAAAGTTCATCTTCATTCTTCTTCAGGAATTAACGCAATTGATCCTCCTAAAGACAAAGGATGGGTGTAAATAATTAACAGTCATAGGGGTGACCAAAATAATGTGTAATAGTAAGGCCCCCAAAGTATGAAGTTAGTACAAAGTGATAGATGAAATACTTTGTCTAGTGTGTGTTGGGAACAAGGAACACGTCGGTCGAAAACTTGCCAACAAACAAGGAAATACAGTGCAATAATATATCATCACGGAAGTAGGCATTCCCATACTCAGAATACAAATGAATCAAAGAATAAATGTCGACATGAAAAAATCCATGTCAAGTAAGATAGATCCTTTCCACCAAACATACATTGTGGATCCATACCATTATGACTCAAATTTGAACATAGCCACCAAAAATACACTGTGGATCTATGTGATAAAGACTCAAATTTGAACATAACCACGAGACATACAAAGTGGATCTATGCAACAGTACAATATGAATATACTCCAATGCAACCTGAATCTATTATAAAATATCCAGGGTCTTCATATCCACCACTCTATAGTATAATCTAACCATGCGAATACATGTGTTGAAGTCGAACATAGTAGAAACCACTTGATTACTGGTCATTAATGAATATCGTTAACAAGTGCAAGGGAAATAACCTTTGATGTCAATGAATCCCAAGGTACACTAGTACAATCCAATGGGTGAGGATTTGTGAGCTGAGGTCAAACACTCGACGGAATATCCCGATCATGGGTCAATAATGAAAATCCACTGTTAAAAGCAAGGAAACATGCCATTGAGGCATGCAAGTTCCAAGGTACTTATTATTTTCTAAGTCTAATTCCTGGATAAAATGTTGAATTCGACAGGAAAAGACTCATCACAGAAGAGCCTTAATGTATCCCCCATCAATGACATGAAACAGGTAAGAAAATTTGAAGTAGATCAAAGTAACAAGTGATTTAGGACTGACTCAGGGATGGACGATGCAATATAAGGCTTAAGGACTACATAAATGGTTAACGCAATATAATTATTTCTAGGTTGAACTTCTCTTTGAACATATTGACGACACGACAACTGTCTTGGATACACTGACTCAACAACATAGGTCACAAACCAAATTGTAATCTTAGAAAGGAGTATGATCAAAAGACAAGAGGATTTTCCAACCTAGACACAAAGTGAGTGAAAGGGTGTCATGTTCAAAAGCAACTCTTCCATAGAATACAGGTTTAGATACATTTCTTTCCCAACTTTCCCCCACCATTTCTGGCAAGTACCTATTTATTTTTACACAAGCTTGAGGAGGATAACATATGCTTGAACTGTAAGCTCATCCTTTGGATGAGTCCCCCAAACTATATCTAACAAACCCTAGGAAGGATTGGTTCGATCCCATATGGGCCTTTCGATGTTTTTTTTACAAGTCCAAAGAAAGAAACTCAGTGGTCTTTTCATGTTTATTGATGTAGGAGCATCTCCCACATCAAGTGAGCCAGCGTGAATGCAAGTGGACAGCTGGACAAGCACCAACACAAAAATTTTAAAATCACCTTGGAAGTTGTTGCGTGATCTTAAATGAGTCATTAAGATGAAGCACACTTGTAAATTGTAAATGGACCTTGAGCCTTTATCTCTCATCCTTAGTAGGTAGGAGGCATTTAAGATAGTTAATGCAGGTAGATAGAATTTAATTCTAGATTAGACTGCTTGAGAGCGCAAGAGGGAAACAGGATATAGACACCCTCATTGTGTATTGTAACATTATTCTAAGCACTGAGAAGCAGAGCATGCAGAGAGCTGTGTAAGAACACCCATGTACTGATATTTGAATTAATAGAAGAGTTTGATTCAAATTCATGGTTTTTGCGTTGTTCCATGTGCATTGATGTTGAATGGTATGCTCATGAATGTTTTCTTCCTGTTATACATTTTCTTTATGTGATATGTATATGATTTCATGTTTAGAGGTTGAAGTCTGAAAGGGAGGAGGAATGAGTTTCAATTGTTTCTCTATCTGAGCCAGAGATTCCTGCAAGGAGTGCAGTTGAAGTGTTCACAAGGAGTGCATTGACAGCGGGTTCAGATAGAGATAGCTTTTGTTCTCATTTATCGCAAAAGTTTAGTTGAGGCATAGGAGCCGTGCAAGGAGTGCACAGGCCGAGTGAAGTCTCAGGGTTGTGAACCTGAGCAAGAGTTGAAGGACTGCTGCTGCAGGAGTGCGCAGGATCGAAGGTATCTCAACACTTAGACGTGTTTGAGGGTTGCCGCAAGGAGTGCGTGCAAGGGTCTCTTATAAAAACTCAGGAAGGATAAGGCCTTTGGAGTTGTTGAAGGACAACGCAGGGAAGCTGCGACTGGAAGATTGAAGAAGGCATCGTAAGTTTACGTTGCAGGTGGACGAGTTCTGTAGAAGAACACTTAGTCATTTCGCAGATTTCTAAAAGGAGGAACGGACGGTCGGTATTCTCCAAGGAGGATCTGCGACATCCTGTGAGCCATTAGATCTCACAGAGAAGCAAGGGAGATATGGCAGAGTATTTCAGAGGGTTCAAATCTCAGGAGGGGTAGAACCGTAGATCCGAGCCACAAGGGTCGTCGTATTTTCACGTGAAATCATGAATCTGGGTTTCGTGGGTTGGAGTCCCGTAATACTACATTAGGAATCACGATATCACGATACGTGATATCCCGACAGATAAAGGGAATAGTGTGGGCCACAGCAGAGCATGCGAGTGGACAGGTGGCATGCCTTATCGAGGTCTCGCAGTGAGAAGTCCCGATACATATGCATTAGGATTCACGATATTGTGAACTCTGAAATGCCGATGGAGTGAAAGGACCATTGAAAAGTCAAATCGCGAGCGCATCGGAGTTTCAGTGTATCGGGGTTCGGGAGTCGGAAAAGCAAGTTACTTGGCATCGCGAGTGGCAAAATCGTGATAGAAGAAGTCCCGATAGGAGAGGGAAAAAGGCTAGCATTGACTTGTATCGAGTTTCGGGGATTCGTGGAACCTACGCTCGACCTTTGGATTCGCAAAGTCGCGAAGTCCGATCTCCCGATTTGAAAAGAAAGGGGGATCCCACGAGGATTGTTGTGGGTGCAGAATTCCCGATAGGGAATTAGAAGAGCCTTATAGTTCTTCGGGCCGTGAAAGAGAGAAGATCTTATGAGGGGACGTTCTTGTGAGCATGACTGCGTCAGACCGGTATCAGAGTGAAGAAAGCTTCTTTGCTTTCTGTAGTAGAGAAAATAATTCACTATGCCGCCAAGGAGAGAGAGACAGTCACCCGATCCAGAGGATAGGGAAATGGTGAGAAGAAGAGGCAAGCAGATGACTGATCTAGTTATGGAGAGACAAATGCATGATCTATGAGCTAGACTTGAATACATGGAGACAACGCAAAGATGCACAGTCAGTGCGGGGGGTTTGAGTGATTTCGAAAGTGAAGCTGAGGATGAAAGAGAAGAGGAAGTTGCAGCCGAAGATGCATCAAATGATCGTTTGATCAGAGCTATTGCAAGGATGGGTGCAACAGTGAAGATGGACATTCCAGTTTACGAGGGAAACTTGGATGTAGAGGAGCTTCTAGACTAGATTAGATCTCTAGACACATACTTCCACTATGAATATGTCGAAGAGGACAAGAAAGTCAAGCATGTTGTCATGAGATTGAAAGGACATGCACCATTGTGGTGGGATGAACTACAAGATGACAGACGCTGCAAGGGCAAGCAGAAGATCAAGAGATGGGATCGAATGATCGTGAAGATGAAGGCGAAATTCATCCCCAGAGATTATCAAATTACTTTGTTCAGGAGAATGCAAAACCTGAGACAAAAGCTGATGAGAGTAAAAGAATACACTGAGGAATTCTATAAACTGAACATCAGGGCAGGTCATCAGGAGAGCGATGATGAGAAAGTTTCCAGATATATGAATGGCCTGAGATATGATATCCAATATGAGATGAGCATGGTAACCATCTGAACGGTGGAAGATGCTTATCAGATGGCTCTGAAAGCTAAGGAGAAGCTGAGCCGAAAGTAGAGTCAGAGGGGTCGAGGAAAAATTCAGCCCAGAGGCAAGTTAGTTGCCCAGGACAGATACCAGAAGCCCAAGGAGGACTGGAAGAAACCTCATGCTCGAATTGAGAGAGGTGGGACCTCGAAAAGAGGGCCATATGTTGAATAGAGAGGGCAGCATAATGAGAAAAGAGGATATTATGCTGACAACAATACTTTTCCTCGTACTAGAGGTAGAGGAAGAGGAAGAGGTGGAGTAATTACATGCTTCACATGCGGAAAGAATGGGCACAAGTCTTATGAGTGTCCATATAAGAAGAAATAAGAGCAAGAAGCTCACATCGCCAAGGCACAGAGGCGGGATGTTGAGGCAGAAGACGCTGAAGGCGGAAGATCGTTGATGATGCGAAAATTCCTTTTGACACCTGAGAAGGAGGTGGAGAGTTCAGTCCAAAGGAACAAACTTTTCAGGACTGCTTGCAAGACAAGGGACAAGGTATGCAAGGTCATTGTAGACAGTGGTAGCATGGATAATCTCGTATCTACAGAGATGGTAGAGAAGCTGGAGTTGGAGATGACTAATCATCCAAGCCCATACAAAGTTTCATGGCTACAAAAAGGATACCAGGTAACTGTCACTAAACAATGTTTAGTTGAATTCAAGATAGGAGGATATAATGATAGGACCTTATGTGATGTCATTCCTATGGATGTTTGTCATCTATTGCTGGCTAGACCATGGCAGTATGATAGGAATGTGATTCACGATGGGTGAATGAACACATACACACTAGAGAAGAATGGGAGGACACACATGTTACTTCCAATCAAGGATAAGGACATAAATCCGGAGGTAAGAAACACTGTACTTCTCATGAGTGCGAAGGAACTCCTTATCGAGGTTAATAAGAAGGAGGATCCACAGTTCATTGTGGTCAGAAAGTTGAGGATTGTTCTGACTAGCACAAGGGTGGATGATTTACCAGAAGAAGTTCAAGAACTGCTGGAAGAGTTCGCTGACATCATAGTGGATGAACTACCTCGTTCATTGCCACCAATCAAAAGTGTGAGTCATCATATTGATCTCATACCAGGTGCCAGTTTTCCAAAAAAAGTTGCGTATAGATTGGCGCCGCAAGAGAATGAGGAGGTTAAAAGGCAAGTCCAAGATTTGTTGGACAAAGATTTGGTCAGGGAAAGCTTGAGTCCATGTGTTGTTCCAACAATACTCAGTCCAAAGAAAGACGGAGGCTGGAGGAAGTGTACTGAATTGAGGGCGATAAACAAGATAACCATCAGGTACAGATTTCCATTGCCAAGGATGGACGATCTGATGGATTGCTTGAGTGGAGCAAAATATTTTTGAAATATTGATTTGAAAAGTTGTTATCACCAGATTCACATGAGAGAAGGTGATGAGTGGAAGACTGCATTCAAAACCAACGAGGGGTTGTATGAATGGCTTGTTATGCCATTTCACTTAACAAATGCACCGAGTACCCTCATGAGGTTGATGAATGAAGTCTTCAGGGAGTTCATCGGAAAATTTGTCATTGTGTATTTGGATGACATATTGATCTACAGTAAGACAGTAGCAGAGCATCTGAAGCATTTGGCTATAGTGATGCAGAAGTTACAGCAGGAGAAGTTGCTGATAAATGTGAAGAAGTCCTCATTCATGAAGACATAACTCATTTACTTGGGGTTTGTTATTTCGGCAAATGAATTGAGGATGGATCCAGATAAGGTGGAAGTGATCAAGAATTGTCCATCATCGAAGAATGTATTTGAGGTGAGAAGTTTTCATGGATTGGCTAGTTTCTACCGAAAATTCATCAGGAATTTCAGTGGAATTAGCTCAGCAATGATGGATACAGTGAAGAAAAGACATAAATATTTTCGCTAGACTGTAGAGGCTGAGAAAAGTTTCAATATTTTGAAGAGGAAGATTACAGAACAACCTGTTTTAGTGTTGCTAGATTTCCAAAAGACATTTCAGGTGAAATGCGATTCAAGTGGATTTGCAATCGGAGTAGTCTTGAGTCAAGAAGACAGGCCGATAGCATACTTCAGCGAGAAGTTGAATGAAGCGAAAGTGAAGTACTCCACTTATGATAAGGAGTTTTATGCTATCATCCAAGCATTAAAGAAATGGAGGAATTACTTGATCCCGAAAGAGTTTGTATTGTACAGTGACAATCAGGCATTGCAGTTTGTGACTCAATAGGAGAAGTTGAATAAGAAACATGTAAAATGGGTTGAGTATATGCAGAATTTCACTTTTGTGATAAAACATATTTCTGGTACTGCTAACAAAGATGTTGATGCTTTGAGAAGGAAGTGTTTGCTATTGCAGGAGTTCAAGTTCAAAACGTTAGGTTTTGATGATCTCAGGGACATGTACGCAGATGATCAGGATTTTGGAGAGACGTATGAAGCAACTGAGAATCCAGTTCTCAGAGATAGAAGCCAGTGGGTTGAGTACATGATCCAGGAAGGATTACTGTTTAGAGGTAATCAGTTGTGTGTTCCAAAATGCTCCATGAGGGAGAATTTGTTGAAGGAGAAACATAGTGGAGGATTGGCAGGACATTTTGGTCATGACAAAACATTCTCAAAGCTGAATGAGTCATATTTTTGGCTGGGAATGTGAGCTGATGTCAAGAGATTCGTGGATAGATTCGGAATTTTTCAGCATTCAAAGGGGAGGAGACAAAATGTAGGGTTTTATCAACCATTGCCCATACCAGAGAGGCCGTGGGATGCGATTAGAATGGATTTTTTATTGGGGTTGCCAAGAACACAAAGAGGTGTTGATTCAATCTTTGTAGTAGTGGATAGATTTTCCAAGATGGCACACTTCATTCCATGTCAGAAAACCAGTGACGCAACTCACATTGCGAACCTATTTTTCAAAGAGGTCATTCGACTTCATGGGTTTTCGAGGTGTATAGTCTTAGGTCGAGATACTAAATTCATAGGGCATTTTTGGAGGACCTTATGGAAGAAGCTAGGAACTAACTTATCATTTAATTTAGCCTATCATCCTCAGACAGATGGACAGATAGAAGTGGTGAACAGAAGTTTGGGAGACTTGCTGAGAAGCTTGGTGACAGAACACCATAGCCAGTGGGACAATATATTACCAGAGGCAGAGTTCGCGTATAATGACTCAGTGAATAGGAGCACAGTACAGAGTCCATTTCAGGTTTCCTATGGCATGTATCCAAGAGGAATTTATGAGTTGAGGGATTCAGAACAGACTGTGACTAGGAGCGCTAGTGTAGAAGTGTTCGCAGAAGCGATGAAAGAACTTCACAGCAAGGTGAAGGAGCGATTGCAAAAAACAAGTTAGGAGTAGAAGCGCAGAGCCGATCAGCATAGGAGACAACTTCAGTTTGAGGTTGGTGATCTGGTTCTGGCTCATTTGAGGAAAGAAAGGTTCCCGAGAGGAACATAAAATAAGTTTAAGATGAAGAAAATCGGTCCATGTAGGGTCTTGAGGAAATTTGGGGCAAATGCTTACGATATTGAATTACTTGATGGGATTGGAATTTCTTCGATATTCAATATCTCGGATTTGTACCCATATAGAGCTGGGGAAGCAGAAGCTAGAGCTGAGAAGCCAGTGATTCAGTGGAAAAAATAGATGTCGGTTGCAGAGAAGCCATAGATGGAGTGCATACTGGACAAGAGAGTGGGCAAGAGGACCAGGAGGAAAGAATACTTCGAGTATCTGGTCAAGTGGAAGAACCATCCAGTTGAAGATGCCAGCTGGGAGAGCGAAGTGGAGATACAGAAGCATGGACAGACCGTGCAGGAGCTCATCGATAGGAGCCCATGAAAGTTTTCAGGTGAGGGAGTATGATGTAGGAGCATCTCCCACATCAAGCGAGCCAGCGTGAATGCAAGTGGACAGTTGGACAAGTGCCATCACAAAATTTTGAAAATCACCTTGGAAGTTGTTGTGAGATCTTAAATGAGTCATTAAGATGAAGCACACTTGTAAATTGTAAATGGACCTTAAGCCTTTATCTCTCATCCTTAGTAGGTAGGAGGCATTTAAGATAGTTAATACAAGTAGATAGAATTTAATTCTAGATTAGACTGCTTGAGAGCACAAGAGGAAAACGGGATATAGACACCCTCATTATTTATTGTAACATTATTCTGAGCACTAAAAAGGAGAGCGTGCAGAGAGCTATGTAAGAACACCCATGTACTGATATTTGAATTAATAGAAGAGTTTGATTCAAATTCATGGTTTTTGCATTGTTCTCTGTGCATTGATGTTGAATGGTATGCTCATGAATGTTTTCTTCCTGTTATACATTTTCTTTATGTGTTGTGTATATGATTTCATGTTTAGAGGTTGAAGTTTGAAAGGGAGAAGGAATGAGTTTCAATTGTTTCTCTATCTGAGCCAGAGATTCTTGCAAGGAGTGCAGTTGAAGTGTCCAAAAAGAGTGCGTTGACAGTGGGTTCAGATAGAGATAGCTTTTGTTCTCAGTTATCGCAGAAGTGCAGTCGAGGCACAGGAGTCGTGCAAGGAGTGCGCAGGCTGAGTGAAGTCTCAGGGTTGCAAACATGAGCAAGAGTTGAAGGACTGTTGTTGCAGGAGTGCGCAGGGTCGAAGGAATCTAAACACTTAGACGTGTTTGAGGGTTGATGCAAGGAGTGCATGCAAGGGTCTATTATAAAATCTCAGGAAGGATAAGGCCTTCAGAGTTGTTGAAGGACAGTGCAGGGAAGCTGCGACTGGAAGATTCAAGAAGGCATCGTAAGTTTACGCTGCAGGTGGACGAGTTTTGTAGAAGAACACTTAGTCAATTTGCAGATTTCTAAAAGGAGGAACGGATGGTCGCTATTCTCTGAGGAGGATCTGGGACATCCCGTAAACCATTAGATCTCACAAAGAAGCAAGGGATATATGGCAGATTATTTCAGAGGGTTCAAAGATCAGGAGGGGTAGAACCGTAGATCCGAGCCACAAGGGTCGTCAGATTTTCATGTGAAATCGTGCATCGGGGTTTCGTGGGTTGGAGTCTGGTAATACTTCATCAGGAATCGCGATATCTCGACAGCTAAAAGGAATAGTGTGGGCCACAACGGAGTAGGCGAGTGGACAGGTGGCATGCCTTATTGGGGTCTCACAGCGAGAAGTCTTGATACATAGGCATTAGGATTCGCGATATTGCAAACTCCGAAATGCTGATGGAGTGAAGGGAACGTTGAAAAGTCAACTCGTGAGTGCATCAGAGTTTTGACGTAACGGGGTTCAGGAGTCGGCAAAGAAAGTTGCTTGGCATCACGAGTGGAAAAATCGTGATAGAAGAAGTCCTGATAGGAGAGGGAAAAAGGTCATCGTTGACTTGTATCGGGTTTCGGGGATTCGTGGAACCTACGCTCGACCTTTGGATTCGCGAAGTTGTGAAGTCTGATCTCCTGATTTGTAAAGAAAGGGGGATCCCACGAGGATTGCTGTGGGCGTAGAATTCCCAATAGGAAATTAGAAGAGCCTTAGAGTTCTTTGGGCCGCGAAAGAGAGAAGATCCTGTGAGTGGACGTGCTTGCGAGCGCGGCTGCGTCAGTCTGGTATCAGAGCACAAAAATATTCTTTGCTTTCTTTAGTAGAGAAAAGAATTCACTATGCCGCCAAGGAGAGATAGACCGTCACCCAATCCAGAGGATAGAGAAATGGCGAGAAGAAGAGGCAGGCAGATGACTGATCCAGTTATGGAGAGACAAATGCATGATCTACGAGCTACACTCGAAGACATGGAGACAATGCAAAGACGCATAGTCAGTGCGGGGGATCTAAGTGATTCTAAAAGCGAAGCTGAGGCTGAATGAGAAGAGGAAGTTGCAGCCGAAGATGAGTCAAATGAGCATTTGATCAGATCTATTGCAAGGATGGGTGCAAGAGCGAAGATGGACATTCCAGTTTATGAGGGAAACTTGGATGCAGAGGAGCTTCTAGACTGGATTAGAGCTCTAGACACATACTTCGACTATGAATATGTCGAAGAGGACAATAAAGTCAAGAATGTTGTCACGAGATTGAAAGGACATGCAACATTGTGGTGGGATGAACTACAAGCCGAAAAACACTGCAAGGGCAAGCAGAATATCAAGAGATGGGATCAAATGATCATGAAGATGAAGGAGAAATTCATCCCCAGAGATTATCAAATTACTCTGTTCAGGAGAATGCAGAACCTGAGACAAAAGATGATGACAGTAAAAGAATACACTGATAAATTCTATAAACTGAACATCGGGGAAGGTCATCGGGAGAGCGATGATGAGAAAGTTGCCAGATACGATATCCAGGATGAGATGAGCATGGTAACCATCTGAACGGTGGAAGATGCTTATCATATGGCTCTGAAAGTTGAGGAGAAGATGAGCCAAAAGCAGAGTCAGAGGGGCCGAGGAAAAAGTCATCCCAGAGGCAAGTCAATTTCCCAGAGCAGATACCAGAAGCCCAAGGAGGACTGGAAGAAACCTCAGGCTCGAATTGAGAGAGGTGGGACCTCACAGAGATGGCCATATGTTGAACAAAGAGAGAAACATAATGAGCAGATAGGAGATTATGCTGACAACAATACTTTTCTTCGTACTAGAGGTAGAGGAAGAGGAAGAGGTGGAGTAATCACATGCTTCACATGTGGAAAGAATGGGCACAAGTCTTATGAGTGTCCAGATAAGAAGAAAGAAGGGGGAGAAGCTCACATAGCCGAGGCACAGAGGCGGGATGTTGAGGCAGAAGACACTGAAGGCGGAAGATCGTTGATGATGGGAAAAGTCCTTTTGACACCTCAGAAGGAGGTGGAGAGTTCAGTCCAAAGGACCATACTTTTCAGGACTTCTTGCAAGACCAAGGACAGGATATGCAAAGTCATTGTAGACAGTGGTAGCATGGATAATCTCGTATCTACAGAGATGGTAGAGAAGCTAGAGCTGGAGACGACTAATCATCCAAGCCCATACAGAGTTTCGTGGCTACAAAAAGGACACCAGGTAACTGTCACTAAACAATGTTTAGTTGAATTCAAGATAGGAGGATATAATGATAAGATCTTATGTGATGTCATTCCTATGGATGTTTGTCATATATTGCTGGGTAGACCATGGAAATATGACAGGAATGTGATTCATGATGGGCGAATGAATACATACACCCTAGAGAAGAATGGGAGGACACACATGTTACTTCCAATCAAGGATAAGGAGGTAAAGATGGAGGTAAGCAACACTGTACTTCTCATGAGTGGGAAGAAACTCCTTACCGAGGTTAAGAATAAGGAGGATCCACAGTTCATTGTGGTCAGAAAGTCGAGGATTGTTTTGACTAGCACAAGGGTGGATGATTTACCAGAAGAAGTTCAGGAACTGTTGGAAGAGTTCGCTGACATCATAGTGGACGAACTACCTCGTTCATTGCCACTGATGAAAAGTGTGAGTCATCATATTGATCTCATACCAGGAGCTAGTTTGCCAAACAAAGCTGCGTACAGATTGACCTCGCAAGAGAATGAGGAGGTTAAAAGGAAAGTCCAGGATTTGTTGGACAAAGGTTTGGTCAGGGAAAGCTTGAGTCCATGTGTTGTTCCAACAGTACTCAGTCCGAAGAAAGACGAAGGCTGGAGGATGTGTATTGACTCGAGGGTGATAAACAAGATAACCATTAGGTACAGATTTCCATTGCCAAGGATGGACGATCTGATGGATTGCCTTAGTGGAGAAAAATATTTTTCAAAGATTGATTTGAAAAGTGGTTATCACCATATTCGCATGAGATAAGGTGATGAGTGGAAGACAACATTCAAAACCAACAAGGGGTTGTATGAATGGCTTGTTATGCCGTTTGGCTTAACAAATGCACCGAGTACCTTCATGAGGTTGATGAACGAAGTCCCGAGGGAGTTCATCGGAAAATTTGTCATTGTGTATTTGGATGACATACTGATCTTCAATAAGATAGTAGCAGAGCATTTGAAGCATTTGGCTATAGTGATGCAGAAGCTACAACAGGAGAAGTTGTGTATAAATGTGAAGAAGTCCTCATTCATAAAGACAAAGCTCATTTACTTGAGGTTTTTTATTTCATCAAATGAATTGAGGATGGATCCAGATAAGGTGGAAGTGATAAAGAATTGGCCATCACCGAAGAATGTATTTGAGGTGAGAATTTTTCATGGATTGGCTAGTTTCTACCGAAAATTCATCAGGAATTTCAGTGGAATTAGCGCAACGATGATGGATACAGTGAAGAAAAGACATAAATCTTTTCACTGGACTGTAGAGGCTTAGAAAAGTTTCAATCTGTTGAAGAGGAAGATTAAGGAACAACCAGTTTTGGTGTTGCCATATTTCCAAAAGACATTTCAGGTGAAATGCGATTCAAGTGGATTTGCAATCGGAGCAGTCTTGAGTCAAGAAGACAGGCCGATAGCATACTTCAGAGAGAAGCTGAATGAAGAGAAAGTGAAGTACTCCACTTATGATAAGGAGTTTTATGCTATCATACAAGCATTAAAGAAATGGAGGCATTACTTGATCCCGAAAGAGTTTGTATTGTACAATGACAATCAGGCATTGTAGTTTGTGACTCAATAGGAGAAGTTGAATCAGAAACATGTAAAATGGGTTGAGTATATGCAGAATTTAACTGTTGTGATAAAACATATTTCTTGTACTGCTAACAAAGATGTTGGTGCTTTGAGCAGGAAGTGTTTGCTATTGCATGAGTTCAAGTTCAAAACGTTAGGTTTTGATGATCTTAGGGACATGTATGAAGATGATCAGGATTTTGGAGAGGCATATGAAGCAGCTGAGAATCCAGTTCTCACTAGTGGGCTGAGTACATGATCTAGGAAGGATTAATATTTAGAGGTAATCAACTGTGTATTCCAAAATGCTCCATGAAGGAGAATTTTCTGAAGGAGAAACACAGTGGAGGATTGGAAAAGGTCATGACAAAACATTCGTGAAGTTGAATGAGTCAAATTTTTGGCCAAGAATGTGAGATGATGTCAAGAGATTCATGGATAGATGTAGAATTTTCCAGCATTTGAAGGGGAGGAGACCGAATGTAGGGTTTTATCAACCATTTCCCATACCAGAGAGGTCGTGGGATGCGATTAGCATGGATTTTGTATTGGGGTTGCCAAGAACACAAAGAGGTGTTGATTCAATCTTTGTAGTAGTGGATATATTTTTCAAGATGGAACACTTCATTCCATGTCAGAAAACTAGTGACGCAACTCAAATTGCAAACTTGTTTTTCAAAGAGGTCATTCGACTTCATGGGTTTCCGAGGAGTATAGTCTGGGATCGAGATACTAAATTCATAGGGAATTTTTGGAGGACCTTATGGAAGAAGCTGGGAACTAACCTGTCCTTTAGTTCAGATTATCATCCTCAGATGGATGGACGAACATAAGTGGTGAACAAAATTCTAGGAGACTTGCTGAGAAGCTTGGTGACGAAACACCACAACCAGTGGGACAATATATTATCATAGGCAGAGTTCGCATATAATGACTCAGTGAATAGGAGCACAGGACAGAGTCCATTTCAGGTTGTCTATGGCATGAAGCCAAGAGGAATTTATGAGTTGAGGGATTCAGAACAGAGTGCGACTAGGAGCGCTAGTGCAGAAGAGTTTGCAAAAGCGATGAAAGAACTTCATATCCAGGTGAAGGAGTGATTGTAGAAAACAAGTCAGGAGTATAAGCACAGAGCCGATCAACATAGGAGACAACTTTAGTTTGAGTTTGGTGATCTGGTTTTGGCACATTTGAGGAAAGAAAGGTTCCCGAGAGGAACATACAATAAGTTGAAGATGAAGAAAATCGGGCCATGTAGGGTCTTGAGGAAATTTGGGGCGAATGCTTACGAGATTGAATTACCCGATGGGATCGAAATTTCTTTGATATTCAATATATCGGATTTGTATGCATATAGAGCTGGGGAAGCAAAAGATGGAGTTGAGAAGCCAGTGATTCAATGGAAAAAATAGATTCCAGTTGCAGAGAAGCCGTAGACGGAGCGAATATTGGACAAGAGAGTGGGCAAGAGGACCAGGAGGAAAGAATACTTCGAGTATCTGGTCAAGTGAAAGAACCATCCAGTTGAAGATGCCAACTAGGAGAGTGAAGCGGAGATACAGAAGCATGGACAGATCATACAGGAGCTCATGGACAGGAGCCCATGAAAGTTTTCAAACGAGGGAGTATGATGCAAGAGCATCTCCCACATCAAGCGAGCCAGTGCGAATGCAAGTGGACAGTTGGACAAGCGCCAACACAAAATTTTGGAAATCACCTTGGAAGTTGTTGCGCGATCTTACATGAGTCATTAATATGAAGCAAACTTGTAAATTGTAAATGGACCTTAAGCCTTTAGCTCTCGTCATTAGTAGGTAGGAGGCATTTAAGATAGTTAATGCAGGTAGATAGAATTTAATTCTAGATTAGACTGCTTGAGAGCGCAAGATGGAAATGGGATATAGACACCCTCATTGTGTATTGTAACATTATTCTGAGCACTGAGAAGGAGAGCATGTAGAGAGCTATGTAAGAACACCCATGTACTGATATTTTAATTAATAGAAGAGTTTGATTCAAATTCATGGTTTTTGCGTTTTTCTCTGTGCATTGATGTTGAATGGTATGCTCATGAATGTTTACTTCCTGTTATACATTTGCTTTATGTGATGTGTATATGATTTCATGTTTAGAGGTTGAAGTATGAAAGGGATAAGGAATGAGTTTCAATTGTTTCTCTATCTGAGCCAGAGATTCTTGCAAGGAGTGCAGTTGAAGTGTCCGCAAGGAGTGCGTCGACAACGGGTTTCGATAGAGATAGATTTTGTTCTCATTTATCGCAGAAGTGTAGTTGAGGCACAAGAGCCATGCAAGGAGTGTGTAGGTGGAGTGAAGTCTCAGGGTTACGAACCTGAGCAAGAGTTGAAGGATTGCTACTGCACGAGTGTGCAGGGTCGAAGGAATCTCAACACTTAGATGTGTTTGAGGGTTGCCGCAAAGAGTGCGTGTAAGGGTCTCTTATAAAAGCTCAGGAAGGATAAGGCCTTTGGAGTTGTTGAAGAACAATGCAGGGAAGCTGTAACTAGAAGATTCAAGAAGGCATCGTAAGTTTACGCTGCAGGTGGATGAGTTCTGTAGAAGAACACTTAGTCATTTCGCAAATTTCTAAAAGGAGGAACGGACAGTCGGTATTCTCCGAGGAGGATCCGCGACATCCTGTGAGCCATTAGATCTCACAGAGAAGTAAGGGAGATATGGAAGAGTATTTCAGAGGGTTCAAAGCTCAGGAGGGGTAGAACCATAGATCCAAGCCACAAGGGTCGTCGAATTTTCACGTGAAATCGTGCATCGTGGTTTCATGGGTTGGAGTCCCATAATACTACATCAGGAATCGTGATATCACGATACGTGATATCCTGACAGTTAAAGGGAATAGTGTGGGCCACAATGGAGCAGGCGAGTGGACAGGTGGCACGCCTTATCGGGGTCTCGCAGCGAGAAGTCTCGATACATATGCGTTAGGATTCGCGATATTGCGAACTCCGAAATGCCGATGGAGTGAAGGGACCGTTGAAAAGTCAACTCACAAGCACATCAGATTTTTGGTGTATCGGGGTTCGGGAGTTGGCAAAGCAAGTTGCTTGGCATCGCGAGTGGCGAAATCATGATAGAAGAAGTCCCGATAGGAGAGGGAAAAAGGTCAGCGTTGACTTGTATCGAGTTTTGGGGATTCGTGGAACCTATGCTCGACCTTTGGATTCATGAAGTTGTGAAGTCTGACCTCCCGATTTGTAAAGAAAGGGGGATCCCATGAGGATTGTTGTGGATGCAAAATTCCCAATAGGGAATTAGAAGAGCCTTAGAGTTCTTCGGGCTGCGAAAGAGAGAAGATTCTGTGAGCGGACGTGCTTGCGAGCGCGGCTGCGTCATTTATGGAGACTGAAAAGAACTTAAAGAGTACTCCATAAATTCTTCTAATCACTCTTGATTAGAGTGTTCCTTTTTCATAAAGTAGTATGATGAAACCAAAAAAGAGATAAATTACTGCTCAACAGATGTTTTCTTCAAATACTTTAATGAGCATGAAAAAACCAAGTCGCTCGACAATCTTTTCATATTTAGAGAGTCTGAAAAGAGATTAAAGAGAACTCCAGGGGGTTCATTTTTCGTATAACCTTTACAATTCCAAAAAAGTGATAAAAGTATACTCGTTTACATTCTCAGGGATTTTCGAGCATGAGAAAGAATAAAGACTAAGCTCGGGATTGGTTTGATTTTTACACAAGCTTGAGCCAAAGTAAAACTATGCTTGGGATAGATTTTATTTTTACACAAGATTAAACTAAACAAAAGTATGCTTGGACCTGGTTTCATTTTTACACAAGCTTGAACCAGAGGAAACTATGCTTGGGGTAGGTGGTTTCATTTTTACACAATCTTGAACCAGAGAAAACTATGCTTGCGACATCCCAACGCATTATCCAGGGATGGTTGGTACTTTACCCCTAGCTTAAGAAGTTGGAGGTTTAACTTCAACATGAAGTCCAGAGGCTGTAATCATTTCCCCCCAAGCTTCATTTCATCCAATGGCACATACAGATGAAATGAAGCTTCAAATACTATACGTAATGAAGTACTTTACTCAATCAAAGAGTGGGGATAAATCTATTTCATTTTTTAACGAGCTTGCCACAGAGAAGAAAAACTATGCTTGAGAACCTAGGTTCAATCCCCATATCTCTGTTTCATTTTTTAACGATCTTGACACAGAAATAGGAACTATGCATGTAACCTCAGTTTCATTTTTTTAACAAGGTTTCCACAGAGACACAAAACTATCCTCGTAGATGGTTTCCTTTTTTAACGAGCTTGAAATCAGAAAACCATGCTCAAAGTTGGTTTCATTTTTTAATGAACTTGAAATTAGAAAACCATGCTCAACTCTCTCTTCTTGATCATGGCTTCCAAAAGGACAATGCTTTGGAAGGACACCATGTCAAGGGACAAAACTCAGTCATGGCTTCCAAGAGATCTTCACTTGACGGAAGAACAATGCTCTGGAAGGACACCATGTCGAGGGTTGCGACAGGGGTGAGGAGATCAGGATCTAATAGCCCTATCGAAGATATCACCATGTCAACTATTGGATCTAAGTCATAAGAGATTGAGCTTACAGTGAGAGGATCATTTTCATTGGCAGTTGAAGGCATGGGAGGCAATGCAACATAATTGACTTGTGGCGGAGGCGATACTGTCTTCATATAAGAATTGTTTAGGGAGTTCATTGATATGATGGTCAAGTCAGGGCCAATGAACAAAAGTTGATCAATAGTCACAATTATTCCATCGTGAGGGAAATATATCACATGAAAAAGAGTGGACGCGATAACTTTCATGTCATAGACATAATCTCGCCCAAGGAGTAAATCGAAATCCAAGGGGTCTTAGACTACCATGACGACAATAAAGACAGTTTTCCCTCCCAAAGTTACAAAAAACTAAGGAAGGGTCCCTAAAGGTTGACTTGTTCTTTTGTTAAAAGCTAACCGATTCTGCATAACCGGCACAAGATGAGGACAACCCAAATCTTTCCAAGCAATAGAGGACAAAATACTAATGGACACACCTTCGTCTACTAGTGTCTGTGAAACATCCCGACCACAAACCTGTACTGTAATCTTGAAATGAATGTGAGAGGGAAGACGAGGTCCAGTTAGCACACCCAAATAAAAAAGTATGGTCTCATTACTTGGAGGGGGTTCCACAGGAGAAGGAGGAATTCCCCCTAGCATTGTAGAATCTGTATCAACAAGAAAAACATGAGCAATATCACGTTTACTTTCTAGCAGGAGAGTAGGATCGATCGATGATGGGATAATACCGACCACTTGGGTTTCATTCTCTAAGGGGAGAATGGGGTCGAAGGATGGAAACATATCAACTGCTTGGGTTTCACTCTCTAACGGCAGGGTGGGGTCCACCGAGGATGGGATCAGATCAACCACTTTTTCAAATGGTTCAACTAAGGTCGTGACCAGATTGACTACCTGATCAATCGGAATGACCGATGAAGGGACCGGATTGTGTTGATACTGAGAGGGGGGTGAATCAGTATCAAGTACAATTTAAAAACTTTTTCAACTTATACTTAAACCATTCAATTATATCCAATGAGCAATAGTATAAGAGTTAAATCAATACACCACAATACATCATGCACAATATATGAGAAATAGTCAATAGTTATTGGTCAAGGCAAGTAATGACTTCCAAAGGTAGCTATAGCTTCCAAATATTAAGGGAGGGCGAAACCTCCAAGAGGAATATAAAATCCTCCAATATCAATAGAGGGTTGACCTCTTCATCATTGCCCCTTCCTTCCACCCAAGAATATATGAGAGATAATAAAACTTTACATTAAATCATCACCATCAACCAACCATCACATAGAGCCTGATAATGCTTCCTGAGACTTCTTCAACTTTTGTAATTCTTCAATTCTTGGAATACTCTGATCCTGTAGATAATATTACTCAATGTATTCTCTAAAACTCCTCCAAGTTTCACTCCTTGAATCCTCCCCAAAAAGAAGTTATAGAAAGAATTGTAGACTTTATTCAATTCTGGTTTATTCAGGAGAGCGAACTTGTACAGAATGCCCCACGCTCAATATTTAACATCAGATTCTGAAACTCACACACAAGAAACTATAGTCCATACTCTTTCCAATTAAATTGGTCCCACTTCAATTTTAATCTCTATGAATAAGTTATGATTGTTTTACCCAGAACACCTCTTTATTGACTAGATTCAAGACTCATAAAAAACCCTATCTTCCACAGAGTGTATATCCATAATTATAGAGAATCAAGAGATGAAAAGTTTACCACGGGTACCTTGATATGTCATTTCAATACCATAGCAATTTCACCATCTGAATCATTCTAGAAAAAACGTTATAGCGAAAATGGTAAGATGACATGAAAATAACTTACCTTAGAACACATCACCAAAAGACTTCATCCTCCCTTGAAATCCGGCGTTCTTTACTTCTAATTTCCTCTGAAATTAGACTTTTGTTTCAAATGAATGTATAATGATATTTATTTATACAATTTATGTCACTTCCTTTTAACATTAGGGCCGACCTGACACTTTCTTATTTTGTAATTATTTTCTTTAATTATCTTCAGGGCCTACATGTACTTCCTTCTTTAATTCACTTTGTCATCTTCAAAAAATCATTTATCCTCAACCATGAGGATCCATGTGACATTCCACCTACCATCGGAAACAACATGATGTATACTATCCATCCATGGGTTTTTTTTATGCATGTACATTGTCCTTCATGTCCAAATACCTTCATCAATCTTGCGGTCCAAAACCAATGACTAGGGTTGACATCAATGACAACAACCAATCTTACAACAATCTCCCCCTTTGTCATTTATGGAAACACTCATGCTCCCCCTATCATCATGATTCCAAATTTTCTCCCCCTTTGACATCAATGGAAAAGGGTAGGGCTTCTCCCCCTGAGTTTAATGAAAAAAGGTAACTCTCTTCTTTGGGGCCGCTGCCCCTGAACATGTGGCACTCAATAATACTTCATCCTTATTTTTGGTCTTTGGGACTTTTTCTTCCTTGGAATCCTTTTGTGTGGATTTTTTCTTCTCTATATTCTTCATGTCTAGGATGCATATGTTGTTTAGTCTTCTTGTTGTAGTTGCAACCAATCTTCTTGAGTTATTTTCTCTGATTTTACATTTTCGAGAGTCAAACGTAAGAGTGTATCCTTGATCACATATTTTGTTGACACTAAGGATATTATGCTTTAGATATTCAACCAATATGACTTTTACTGCTTTTACATTTTCACTTCCACGCTTTACAGTTCCTTTTCTAAGTATTTTGGTAGATGAGTAATCTCCAAATACAACATTTCCACCCTTTTTCTTTAAGCTAACAAATTTGCTTTGATCTCCGATCATATGAGATGAGCACCCATTGTGTATGAACCATTCATCTTCTTATTTGAATTTTTTAGCGACCAATGTTATTCAACAATTTTCATTGTGTGGAATTTCTTTCCTTTTCCATATTGTATTTGGCATATGACTATCTTCCTTCATCTTTTTGAAATCTCGTGCTTTGTGACCAAGATTATTGCACTTGTAACATACAATATTTTTATCAATTAATGGGTCAAATGGATTATAATTTATGTTTATAGGTCTACAAACAATTCCATATCTACTATTTTCACCATTCATGTAGCTTGCATAGTTATTCCTTTCATTGATTCTACAATTGATTGCCTTGTGTCCAAAATTTCCACAAGTATAACAATGTCCAAGAAAGAAATTTTGATACATGGGAGTAACTGAT
>ML780977.1:1004330-1023254 GCA_009831015.1 Picea engelmannii
GGGAGAGGATATTCTTGATGTCTCATTCCTTCTGAATTCTAGTCTTCTATCTTATTGTTCAACTTGTTCTGGAGTGTTGGTTTCATCATTTTCAACTTCCTTCTCTTGTTTTGTTTTCTTCAAACTGTCATTGTATCCTAGTCTTGTCTTGTCGTTTGGATATCTTTGACTGCTAAGGATCTCATCTAATTTTTCAGTGCTTTTTTTGAACTTCGTCAACTTTTCTATTGTAAATAGTAGCTCCCCTTTTGTGTGATCCAATTTTTCTTTCAATTTCTCATAATCTTCTAATTGTTCCTTTAAGCTATTAATGGTCTTTTCAAGCTTGTAATTCTCATCTTCACAACTAATCAATTCACCTTTTAGTATTATGTTTATGTTTCTAAGATTGTTATTTTCAATTTCAACATGCTTCAAATTTTCAAGATTCTCATCTTCTTGTTCACTCTCTGCATTGTCTTTGTATCCCCAAAAGGAATCAAGGTTGGTTTCTTCATCTGAATCTTCTTCACAAATGATTTCTTCTTCTTTAGAATTCTTGTGATTATCATCCTGGGTTTATTGGGTTATGAAGAGGGCTTCTCCTCCATCATTATCTTCTTCATCACTCTCATCTGAGGAGATGTCATCATCCTTGGAATAGAAGATTTTTTTATTGTTGAGAATTCTCTTTTTATAGTACCAATTTTCAACAATATGTCATATTCTACCACAGTTAAACTATTTAAGTGGAGACTTACCTTTGTATCTTCCACTTCCCTTCTGGAACCTTCTTATGAAATTTTCTATTTCTTGATCAAGGTCTCTATCCTTGTATTTTTTCCTCTTTATGGATTTAAAGGATGCTTCATTGTTTGGCTGATCACATTATGTACTTGTTCTCATTTCATATGCTATAAGAGACCAATGTAATTCATCCATTGTCATTTTGGTCAAGTCCCTAGTTTCTTCAATGGCTGAGACCTTAGCATCATACTTCAAGAGAAGTGATCTCAAAACTTTCTGTACAACCAAATATTCATTGAGATCTTCATCTAATCCTCTGATATCATTAAAAACTTCATCAACTCTAAGAAGATAGGTTGCAATATCTTCATTTTCATTCATCTTCAAATTTTCAAATTCTGCTCTATGTCGTTGAAGCTTGAACTTCTTAACTTTTGGATCACCTTCGTAGATACTCTTGAGTTTGTCCCATACCTCTTTAGAAATGCTACAGACCATCACTTTGCTAGAAATGGTTGGTGGCAGGTGCCAATCCTGCTAGAATAACATGTCTAGCTTTTGAATTACAACTCATAAGCTTCTTCTCATTTGGATCGGTTGGAGCATTATTTGGGATTACATAGCCATTTACAACTGAGTACCAAATGTCTACTCCCAAATTCATTAGGTAATTTTTCACTCATAACTCTAGTATGCATAATTTATTCCATAAAATTTTTGAAACCCATATGAAATGTGCTCATGGTCATCCATCTCTACTCAGGATTTTCCTTC
This sequence comes from Picea engelmannii, assembly GCA_009831015.1. NCBI lineage: Eukaryota > Viridiplantae > Streptophyta > Pinopsida > Pinales > Pinaceae > Picea > Picea engelmannii. The sequence goes on from ML780977.1 coordinate 1,005,831, forward strand.
CTGTGGTTAAACTGTTCTGAATACAACCTGCTCTGATACCAATTGTTGATACTGAGATGGGGGTGAATCAATATCAAGTACAATTTAAAAACAAATCAACTTATACTTAAACCATTCAATTATATCCAATTAGCAATGAACAATAGTATAAGAGTTACATCAATACACAACAATACACCATGCACAATATATGAGAAATTATCAATAATTATTGGTCAAGGGAAGTAATGACTTCCAAAGGTAGCTACAAATTCAAAATATAAAGGGAGGGATAAACATCCAAGAGGAAGATACAATCCTCCAATATCAAGAGAGGGTTGACCTCTCCATCCTTTTCCCTTCCTTCCACCCAATAATATATGAGAGATAATAAAACTTTACATTAAATCATCACCATCAACCAACCATCACATAGAGCCTGATAATGCTTCCTGAGACTTCTTCAACTTCTGTAATTATTCAATTCTTGGAATACTCTGATCCTTTATATAATATTACTCAATGTAGTCTCTAAAACTCCTCCAAGTTTCACTCCTTGAATCCTCCCCAAAAAGAAGTTATAGAAAGAATGGTAGACTTTATTCAATTCTGGTTTATTCAAGAGAGAGAACTTGTACAGAATGCCCCGTGCTCAATATTTAAAATCATATTCTAAAAATTTCACACAAGAAACTACAGTCCACACTATTTCCAATGAAATTAGTCCCACTTCATTTTCATTATCTATGAAGAAGTTATGATTGTTTTACCCAGAACACCTGTTTATTGACTAGATTCAGGACTCATAAAAAACCCTATCTTCCACAGAGTGTATATCCATAATTATAGAGAATCAAGAGATGAAACGTTTACCACGGGTACCTTGATATGTCGTTTCAATATCATAGCAATTTCATCATCTGAATCGTTCTAGAAAAAACGTTATAGCGAAAATGGTAAGATGACCTGAAAATAACATACCTTAGAACACATCACCAAAAGACTTCATCCTCCCTTGAAATCCGGTGTTCTTTACTGCTAATTTCCTCTAAAATTAGACTTTTGTTTCAAATGAATGTATAATGATATTTATTTATACAATTTATGTCACTTCCTTTTAACATTAGGGCCGACCTGGCACTTTCTTATTTTGTAATTCTTTTCTTTAATTATCTTCAGGGCCTACGTATACTTCCTTCTTTAATTCACTTTGTCATCTTCAAAAAATCATTTATCCTCAACCATGAGGATCCATGTGACATTCCACCTACCACCGGAAACAACATGATGTATACTATCCATCCATGGGTTTTGTTTATGCATGTACATTGTCCTTCATGTCCAAATACCTTCATCAATCTTGCGGTCCAAAACCAATGACTAGGGTTGACATCAATGACAACAACCAATCTTACAACAATCTCCCCCTTTGTCATTGACGGAAACACTCATGCTCCCCCTATCATCATGATCCCAATTTTTCTCCCCTTTTGACATCAATGGCAAAGGGTAGGGCTTCTCCCCCTGAGTTTAATGAAAAAAGGTAACTCTCTTCTTTGGGGCCGCTCCCCCTGAACATGTGGCACTCAATAATACTTCATCCTTATTTTTGGTCTTTGGGACTTTTTCTTCCTTGGAATCCTTTTGTGTGGATTTTTTCTTCTCTATATTCTTCATGTCTAGGATGTATATGTTGTTTAGTCTTCTTTTTGCAATTGCAACCAATCTTCTTGATTTATTTTCTCTGATTTTACATTTTCGAGAGTCAAACGTAAGAGTGTATCCTTGATCACATATTTTGTTGACACTGAGGAGATTATGCTTTAGATATTCAACCAATAGGACTTTTACTGCTTTTACATTTTCACTTCCAAGATTTACAGTTACTTTTCTAAGTATTTTGGTAGATGAGTCATCTCCAAATACAATATTTCCACCCTTTTTCTTCAAGCCGACAAATTTGCTTTGATCTCCGGTCATATGAGATGAGCACCCATTGTCTATGAACCATTCATCTTCTTATTTGAATTTTTTAGCGACCAATGTTATTCAACAATTTTCATTGTGTGGAATTTCTTTCCTTTTCCATATTGTATTTGGCATATGATTATCTTCCTTCATCTTTTTGCAATCTCGTGCTTTGTGACCAAGATTATTGCACTTGTAACATACAATATTTTTATCAATTAATGGGTCAAATGGATTATAATTTATGTTTATAGGTCTACGAACATTTCCATATCTACTATTTTCACCATTCATGTAGCTTGCATAGTTATTCCTTTCATTGATTCTACAATTGATTGCCTTGTGTCCAAAATTTCCACAAGTATAACAATGTCCAAGAAAGAAATTTTGATACATGGGAGTAACTGATCTTCTTTGTGGTGTGGTTCATCTGGGTTCACGATCTATTCTTTTGTAGTTTCCTTCATAATGATTTCTTTCATACCTAATGGGAGAGGATATTCTTGATGTCTCATTCCTTCTGAATTCTAGTCTTCTATCTTATTGTTCAACTTGTTCTGGAGTGTTGGTTTCATCATTTTCAACTTCCTTCTCTTGTTTTGTTTTCTTCAAACTGTCATTGTATCCTAGTCCTGTCTTGTCGTTTGGATATCTTTGACTGCTAAGGCTCTCATCTAATTTTTTAGTGCTTTTTTTGAACTTCTTCAACTTTTCTATTGTAAATAGTAGCTCCCCTTTTGTGTGATCCAATTTTTCTTTCAATTTCTCATAATCTTCTAATTGTTCCTTCAAGCTATTAATGGTCTTTTCAAGATTGTAATTCTCATCTTCACAACTACTCAATTCACCTTTTAGTATTATGTTTATGTTTCTTAGATTGTTATTTTCAATTTCAACATGCTTCAAATTTTCAAGATTCTCATCTTCTTGTTCACTCTCTGCATTGTCTTTGTATCCCCAAAAGAAATCAAGGTTGTTTTCTTCATCTAAATCTTCTTCACAAATGATTTCTTCTTCTTTAGAATTCTTGTGATTATCATCCTGGGTTTCTTGGGTTATGAAGAGGATAATAATCACTATCTTCTTCATAACCCATCCTCCATCATTATCTTCTTCATCACTCTCATATGAGGAGATGTCATCATCCCTGGAGTAGAAGCTTTTTTTATTGTTGAGACTTCTCTTTTTATAGTAGCAGTTTTCAACAATATGTCATATTCTACCACAGTTAAACTATTTAAGAGGAGACTTACCTTTGTATCTTCCACCTCCCTTCTGGAACCTTCTTATGAAATTTTCTATTTCTTGATCAAGGTCTCTATCCTTGTCTTTTTTCTTCTTTATGGATTTAAAGGATGCTTCATTGTTTGGTTGATCACATTATGTACTTGTTCTCATTTCATATGCTATAAGAGACCCATGTAATTCATCCATTGTCATTTTGGTCAAGTCCCTAGTTTCTTCAATGGCGGAGACCTTAGCATCATACTTCAAGAGAAGTGATCTCAACACTTTTTGTACAACCAAATATTCATTGAGCTCTTCATCTAATCCTCTGATATCATTAAAAACTTCATCAACTCTAAGAAGATAGGTTGCAATATCTTCATTTTCATTCATCTTCAAATTTTCAAATTATGCTCTATGTCGTTGAAGCTTGACCTGCTTAAGTTTTGGATCACCTTCGTAGATACTCTTGAGTTTGTCCCATACCTCTTTAGCAATGCTACAGACCATCACTTTTCTAGTAATGGTTGGTGGCAGGTGCCAATCCTGCTAGAATAATATGTCTAGCTTTTGAATTACAACTCATAAGCTTCTTCTCATTTGGATCAGTTGGAGAATTATTTGGATTACATAGCCATTTACAACTGAGTACCAAATGTCTACTCCCAAATTCGTTAGGTAATTTTCACTCATCACTCCAGTATGCATAATTTATTCCATAAAATTTTTGAAACCCATTTGAAATGTGCTCATGGTCATCCATCTCTACTCATGATTTTCCTTCCTGTGGTTAAACTATTCTGAAGGCAACCTTCTCTGATACCAATTGTTGATACTGAGATGGGGGTGAATCAATATCAAGTACAATTTAAAAAAAAAATCAACTTATACTTAAACCATTCAATTATAGATAATTAGCAATGAAGAATAGTATAAGAGTTACATCAATACACCACAATACACCATGCACAATATATGAGAAATTATCAATAATTATTGGTCAAGGGAAGTAATGACTTCCAAAGGTAGCTACAACTTCCAAATATAAAGGGAGGGATAAACATCCAAGAGGAAGATACAATCCTCCAATATCAAGAGAGGGTTTACCTCTCCATCCTTTCCCCTTCCTTCCACCCAATAATATATGAGAGATAATGCTTTACATTAAATCATCACCATCAACCAACCATCACATAGAGCCTGATAATGCTTCCTGAGACTTCTTCAACTTCTGTAATTATTCAATTCTTGGAATACTCTGATCCTTTAGATAATATTACTCAATGTAGTCTCTAAAACTCCTCCAAGTTTCACTCCTTGAATCCTCCCCAAAAAGAAGTTATAGAAACAATGGTAGACTTTATTCAATTCTGGTTTATTCAAGAGAGAGAACTTGTATAGAATGCCCCGTGCTCAATATTTAACATCAAATTCTAAAACTTTCACACAAGAAACTACAGTCCATACTATTTCCAATGAAATTATTCCCACTTCATTTGGATTATCTATGAAGAAGTTATGACTTTTTTACCCGGAACACCTGTTTATTGACTAGCTTCAGGGCTCGTCAAAAACCCTATCTTCCACAGAGTGTATATCCATAATTATAGTGAATAAAGAATTGAAAATTTTACCACAGGTACCTTGATATGTCTTCTCAGTACCATAGCAATTTAACCATTTGAAGCGTTCTAGAAAAAAGTTGTAGTGAAAATGGTAATATGACCTGAAAATAACATACCTTAGAACACATCACCAAAAGACTTCATCCTCCCTTGAAATCCGGCCTTCTTTACTTCTGATTTCCTCTGAAATTCGACTTGTTCTTCAAATGAATGTATAATGATATTTATTTATACCATTTATGTCACTTCCTTTTAACATTAGGGCCGACCTGACACTTTCTTATTTTGTAATTCTTTTCTTTAATTATCTATAGGGCCTACATGTACTTCCTTATTCAATTCACTTTGTCATCTTCAAAACTTCATTTCTCCTCAACCATGAGGATCCATGTGACGTGCCACCTACCACTGGAAACAACATGGTGTATACTATCCATCCATAGGTTTTGTTTCTGCATGTACATTGTCCTTCATGTCTAAATACCTTCATCAATCTTGCGGTCCAAAACTAATGACTAGGGTTGACATCAATGACAACAACCAATCTTCCAACAGATTGATCATTCCATCAACTACAGGTGGGTTGAGAGTAAGAGTAAAAAATTAGAAGTTGAGGCTGGGAAGCAATCATGTCTTCCAGTAATTTTGAGGCTTCGTCCATTCGAGGAAAAAGGTGAGTTTGATGACTACCTCCGCATAACCTACACGAGAAATCGGCTCTACTTTTATTCTTCCCAAAGATATCATGACTAGTTGACGAGAGGTCATCAACATGTTGTTCAGAGGCTGGTGACATGGGTTGGTGATGGTGTGTAGACCATGTTTCTATAACCTTAAATAGACCAGGGCAATCTTTAAGAAGATGGATAGCCTTACAAATCCTGCAAGGGTACTTGGGCTTATGGGTTGTTTGGGTGATCCTTGCATCATCAACACTCCCAACATGATTATCAGTAATTGGTTGTTTTCCAACATGTCTGGTAGTGATTGGAAGTTTGGACCCCTTCTTATTTTTCTTCTTCTTAATATTCCTTTTCTTCTTCTTCATATCCACCAGGTTACTAGATTCAAAGTTTTCACTTGAAAAAGAAGATGAAATGGAAGAAGACCTTGCAAGTGAAGAAGGCGAAGAAGATCTTACTAGTGAAGAAGGTGAAGGATCAACATGAGGTTTATGCTCTTGGGGAGAATTTCTTATAACCGAAGCACTCCTTGAATTTGGGATTATTGGAGTAGAAAAAAACCACATCAACAATCCAATCGTGATACCTAGAAGGCTCAAAGTAGCGATGTAAGGAGGACCAACGTTTAAGTAAGAGGAAAAAACAAAAGGTTTCCCTAGAGCAGGGGTTGCTTCGTTGGTCGTTCCAGGAACTGATGCCATTAAACAAAATATGGTCGCCAATTTAGTTTCAGGACAAATCAGTAAGTGCGGACACAAATTGATCTCCCTAGTTTCACCCCAAAACTAGAACAAAACAAGACAGATTATAAAACTTCCCCTAAGTTTTAATTGTGAAGAATACTAACTAAGAAGAGATAAATGACATACCTTTTAAATGTCGCTTGTCCTCACTAGTTTCATCCTTGCTCCATCGCAAGGCTTATGGGATGTTGAACTTGTAAAAATACATAAGACAACGAAGTGAAAGAAACAATGTATACTTAACAAAACCCGTGTATGTGATCAAGGAGTCATACAATAAAATAAAAACAATTTTATGGGAAAGAAATATATTATTGTATTAGAAATATAAAAAGGAGAATAAAAATGATGCCTTGATGTTGTAGGGTCTCTTCCAACAAATCCTTTCTTCCTGGTGTTCCTGAGATTGATTCTAAGGCTCAAAGAATAATGTCAGACATCAAAAGTGTTTAAAGAGAATGTTCTAAAGAGTGATTTTCCTACCTTTAGTTATACGAGAAATGATCCTTAAATGAAATTAATAATAGGACAGGAAAGAGGTCATGTTCTGTTGTCTAATTCGCAATTATAATACCAAATGGTGTGAAGAAGAGTTACAAAACTGTTAAACAAAGCAAGGCATCAATTGCAGAAGAATCTCACCTTGTTTGCAGTGGAATAAAAATGGAGAGTGCACCCTTGAATAGGATATGAAATGTGGTAATTCATGTAGCTTCCAGGTATTGTATTACTTACAGTAAATGCAGAGGAAAACCTGATTACTTAATGAATTATTGAGATAATGTGATTGCAGTAGTTGTGATACTAAATTGCAATCAATCGCATATCAAGGAATTACATAAGTAAATTTGGAGATATGGAAGTATAGAAGGAACACATAACTCAAACTGAACAAAAGTTGGAATCTTTGTCTGCACTTGTATTAATACTCAAAAAGGACAATTTTCTTTATTACATACGGCAAGAAGTAGCCCCCACCTTGGGCTCAAAGCCTCTAGATTGGGCTCGAAGCCTCCCCTCTGAATAGATATAAAATGTATCTATTTATACAAAATTTGTCTCAACTCAAAACCGTTGGACTTCATACAATCTCTCCTAAAAATAGAATGTAATTTGCATGAAACGACATCAGACAGATGTTGTTTGAGCTGGAGTTTTCATCTGTCTCTTCATATTCTCACAAACGTTCTCGTTTTTCTCTGTTCTTTGAATTAGGAACATGTGTCCATTAAGGCCACGATAATCATTTGTTTACTGTCCTTGTCATCTGATTCCATTGCTATTTGTTCTTCGGATGCATTTACTAGAAAAAGAATATCAATTGAAAATATGATGGGAGTGATAATTCTATAGGTATCTCAGCGTTGGCTTGTCATGTGATGGATAATAGTTACGACAAAGAGTAAATGCTCATGACTTGGATGACATGGGGACAAGTGTAGGTGGTGAGGTAAATGGGGTAACTGATGTGGAAGGCGTGACAGGATGGAGGGTGAATGGGGTACATGACATGGATGATAGGTGTTGCTCCAGTGTCCTTTTACGTTTCTCTATTTTGTGGGGGTACGAGGGGGTGGTTTATAGTAACCTACTTTTCATCCCGCAATGGACCTCATGATGCCATGTACCCTCGAGAGAAAATCGTGGTTTAAATTGCGGTACTGCCCTTCGAAATGAAATCTCACACAACTTCTCCCCCCGCAATCGCTCTCAGCCGCTAATCTCCACGATCCATTAAAATCCAATTGTCGATCTTTTCAAAGTGATATAATCACCCAAAGTTAAGCCGAGGCCACAACTCTTGGTCATATGTAGAGAAGATAGAGCGAATTTCGGGCAATTCATGTCCATCGATCTGAGCGGGGGACACATGTCAGACGATCCTCGTATTTGGGTATTTCATACTCCGAGGGGGAGGCAAGCAGTGCTAAGTAAATAACTCCCAAATTTTTGAAGTAAATCCTCGTCATTGAAATCAGTACGACACTTGGCAAGAGATCATGTACTTTGGCGGATAGCCACTTCAAAAGAAAGCTGGATGTGCGAAGCGAGAACTCCTAAATTCCGGAGTTCCGAAGTAAATCTCCTTTTTTGAAATCAAGAGGACATGTGGTGCCCGATCTCTCACTTCAGGGAATTATCACTACAGAAGGTTTGTGAGGTTAAGCGTCTCAGAACACCCAAAGCCCAGAGTTTCGAAGTAAATCTCAGCCATCCAAATCAAAACAACATGTGGCGTCAGATCTTCCACTTCAAGGACTTAGCGCTCCAGATATTTTGTGCTCTCTTTTCTGTCTATTTAGCCCCTTCCCTTAGTTTATCCAGCTTCTGAACTAGTTTATCATTCCACTAGATTCTGAGGTCAAGATTCCCTGCAAATTTTCATGGCGCAAAAAATTAACCTTCCTGTAACAAGAGAAATATGTAATCTCTTCATTGAATAAAAACTGCTAATCGTAATCCAAATCATTGACTTTATCCAATCATACATATCACTAATACTTCAGTGTTTGTGAGTGTTGGACACAATTAGGGTATAAATCTCCCTAAGGTCAAATTCACACAGAAGTTAATCTCTTATTACTCATTTTTATGTTTTACTTTATCATGTTTTAAACCTTGAATTAGCCTTAAGTACTTCGGCGTTTCGGCGTTTGAGGTTTTCATTGTTTAGACTTGCTGGAATACCCGAAGCACGAAGCTTTGAAGCGAATTCTAGAGACTTTATTTGAAACTCAAGCAGCTTCTACAGTTCGTAGATCATTAAGATCGTTTGATAAAATTAGAGTAGCTAATAAATAGTGGATATCGTAAGTGCCTTTTCAACAAGCGATGGATTTATCTTTAAATTTAAAAGGAGAATCTCTAAGTTTCTTTTTCCTTTTGGGTGAAAAATTTATTTCTAAGAGGAAAAGTCTAAATCTCAAAATCTAAAAATTAAATGTGTTCCAACACTTCCCACACACTTTTGCTCCACGGATTTTGAGACTGTAGATTTGAAATTCACTCACAATCTCAACTTGACATATAAAATATCAAAGCCAACATAGGCCCAAACACTCCATATGAATTAGCTATAGCTTAAGCTAATCCAAACTCTTGACTAGACTATTCTCACCAAGCTAACCAAGATATTCTAAAAAGCTAAGCAATCTCTTCACCCCAACTAACCCAAAAAGGATAACTTTCCCATGAGAACTCCCCTCCTTTTATAAGTTGAAAAGGATAGGGTGAGAAGGTTAGGATGATGCCATGAGATTAGGGATGTGACTCAGATCCAAACTGATCGGAGGCCACCTCACCCTCGAATATTCTATTTTAGAAGTGTCGAGAAGCTTCTCTTTTTCTTCGTACAGGAGATTGTCGCACCCTTAACATTGAGCAAATTGTGACAATGTCGTAGGCCACTTTGGTGCAACCCGTGTTGATCCTAGATTGTCGCACCCTTAACACTGAGAAAGGTACGATGATCCTTCTTTACAAGGTTTTTTACAAAGGAAAAGATAATTTCATCTCTCTGGGAAAGTTCATCTTCATTCTTCTTCAAGGATTGAGGCAATTTATCCTTCTAAAGACAAAGGATATGTGTACATCATTAATGGTCATAGGGGTGATAAAAATAATGTGTAAAAAATACCAAGGGATATTAGGAATAAAAAACAATAATGGGAGATGGAATTTTATGAAACAGGGATTTCTTGGGAGTTGAGGGTCATAAAAACCACAGGGATATGATGGCTTTGACTACTTAGGTTAGAAGATAACTTTGACATAATAATAGTTCTTGTACCCATCTCCTTCCTTTAAGCCTCTTTTATACCATTTCAAGATGGTTGATATTGTTTTCCATAGCATTTAGGGAGTTATAAAAAAAATATTCCCACAAACTCCACTCAAGAGCACATAATTTTCATGTTTTTTTATAATTTGTAGTGATTTTTTAAAGTACACATGTCTTTGTTCAAGGAAACTAGAGTGTACACACTCCTTTGACGAGTAGAAGTAGTGTGTGGATTGCTAGGAAGACATTTTGGATAAGTATAGAGTGGACCCAAGTTGCATATGATGTGAGTGCAAGGGATAAAGGCCAAATAAGAGAATCAAATAATATTAGGGTGTCTAAAGATGTTACTATAACCCATAGTGATATGCAACATCACCTTCAATGAGTCTACTCTTGGGATGTTACCACTCATTTAGGCCTCTCGGATCTTTGGAAATGTGTAACAAGGCATGTCTTAGCCTTGAAAGTGGCCCTTCGAGATATTGAGGAATTGAATCATTGGATGGTCTCTCCTCCTTTGGTTTTCCCAAGTGCAATACAATCAATATAAAGTGCTTACCCGATGCCTGAATTCTCTAGTTTTTACAATGTATGTTTTTTCCATTTTATTTTCAAATCGAAACAATTATGTGAGTAATATACCTACGAAATTTTGAGCAAGGACACCTAGTTTGTATTATTAATATGCATTCTACTAGAAGTTTTGGAAGCACTATGTGATAACAACTCTAAATAACCATTATTTTACTTCCACACATGGCTTTGGTCCATGGTATTTTCTAATAATAATAGTCTAATTTTAAGGTCATGTCCTAGACATACACTAAATTGATGTATGAGACCCCTTGTTTGTAGGGGACCTTCATTATGCAATAATATTATTACTTAGTTTACATAGGTTTACCACATAACCTAGCCCTCTAAGGATTCAAAGTTGCAACCTCCAAGAAGGAATATAGTAATCATTTCAATTAAAAAAATGTTTACACTTATAAGGTGTGCATTCCTTTATGTATTTCTAGTAACTTTACGTTCATATTTCCAATAAAACATTTTCTTATGGTTGCACTATCTACATATATATTAAGTTTCATTTTAAAATCATTTATATTATTGTTGTAGGAAAATCTCCCTGCGGACAGGTAGATTACCTCTAAGGCTTGACCTTAACCCTAGACAGAAAAATGCTTAACGTGGACACTGACTTCCTTTCAAATATATCTAAACCTAATGCATGAGAAGGGAGAATAATAGAAGTACCTTTTAATCGACGTTTGTCCCTGCACGCTCCGAGTTGCACTCCAATCCTTTTGCTCCTCACTGAGGTCTGTGGACAAAACAAGGTATGACCACTTCCTACTCTATTGACATTAGCTTGAAAATAGATCTATCAACAAATGATAAGTTCATGTGGTATCAGACACAAACTAGAAAGAAACAGGCCAAGAGTGTCATATTAATGAGAATAACGACAATAGTACTTACAATCGTAGATGCGAATGCGACAGCTCCGTCAAGTCCTCTTCGTCCAAACCTTGCCTGAAAGATCCACAACCTGGATAACAGCAGCTTCACTAATCACTTCTCTTTGGCTGACTGTCAGTTTCCTCCAAGATCATAAGTTTCATATGTTCAGTTCTTCCCCCCCTTTTCCACCATCATAGAGCCTGTTTATATAGGTTGGGAGGGGCCTAACCTCTTGAGTTATGTTTAGAACCAGTTAGGAACCATCTCCTTGGATCAAGGATCTTTTGATGAAACCAAGAATTCGAGCACAAATGCCTTCTAATCTCGAATGATCTCCTCCTCATTTGACTCAATGGGCTAACAATTGACCCAGAATAGGGAGCACTCCCCCAAAAGGGGTATCAGAGCATTATAGCACTCCTGATGTGCCTTGGGAAAGTGCCAGCGCTCTTAAGATGAGTAGTGCTCCTCCAGAAGGGCTGAAGGGCGTTATAACGCTCCTGAATCATGGTAGAGGAGCGCCAGTGCTTCTCCAGCTGTATTAGAGGAGCGTTCCCCCTCCAAACCACTATTTTAGGGCCTCTTTCAGGTGTCAAGAGTTATTGGATTCCAGTAGACCAGTTCTTGATCTTCAAATCAGTCATGTGAGGTGTCATAAGTGTCTCCTTAGTGTCATTATCATGGAATCATGTCTGAACATCGTTTGCGACACTAGTGATCAACTTGCGACACTTGCAAAAGCTGTAGGGAAGATGCGACACTTACGACGATTGACAGGGACAATGCGACACTTAGCAATTTTGACGTGTAATAGAATGCCCCCCAAAGTATGAAGTTAGAATATACGAACTGATGACTGAAATACTTTACAGACGTTCAAGAAAGGGAATGGACTCAGAGAACCTGACGAAAGCTACACACAAACATCCAACAAATATCATGACATATTCCAAAACCCAAGGCAGGCATACCTATGCTTGGGTGATCAAGACTTGCAAGATATGGCCGCCATAAAATACACTGCGGATCCATAATCGTATTGGTAAAAAAGGGTATAGCCACCGAAGATACACTATGGATCTATACTGTGATAACTCAGACTGATCGTAGCCACGAAGAATACACAGTGGATCTACGAGATGACAAAACATAGCCACGACCAATACAAAGTGGATCTGTGTAGCAATGTATGTATTCTTTGTCCAGAACTCCTTCGCAACCTGGGCGAAACATATACCAAGGTGAATTACTCCACCTAGGATCTTCTTACCAATCCCTGTGCGATACGATTCTAACCATGTGAATAGATGTTTTGGCATCGAATATGGCAAAAACCACTTGATTACCAGTCAATGAGGTAAACCGTTAACAAGTGCGAGGGAAATAACCATTAATGTCAATGATTCCCAAGGTATCTTAGTACATTCCACCGAATGTGAATAGATGAGCTGAAGTCGAACATTCGTGGAATCATTCGATCAGAGGTCAATGATGTAAACCTACTGTCAAATGTGAGGAGGCCTGCCATTGAGGCATGCAAGTACCAAAGTACTAAATAGTTTCTAAGTCTAGTTCTTGGATAATGTGTTGAAGTCGACAGGAATAAAATCGTCGAGGGAGGGCCTTGATGTATCCCCCATCAATGACACGAAACGAACATAGAGATGTAATTGGAAAATCAAAAGAACGTGGACTGACACAGGTTTTGAGGCAAGATATTTGGGATGGTTGACTCTCGAGGCGGATACTTCCCTTGAACACTGAGGCACAACAAAAAAACATGATATGGACCAAAACTGTGCAATGGATATAGTGACTTGCGTCGGGTGACCCAAAGGAGTGAAAGGAAACTCAAAGGATTGGCTCAGTGCAGAGGTTCAGCGAATTATGATATGTGCAAAGTGACAAAGTGTCGTGTTCAAGGGCGACTCTAAGAATTTCTAGATGGTATTCTCAAGAGACTGCTTGGCTTGCTCCTTTCAATTTTCCCCCCATCCAGATAGATGAGTACCTCTTTTTAATTTAACGATCTCGAGGAGGATAACACATGCTCATTATAACTCACCTTCGGTAAGTTCCTCTTCCTTTGTTTAACGAACCGGAAGAATTAAGGGTTCAGTCCCATATGGGTCTGTCGATGTGTGTTTTAACGAGTCCAAAGACAGAAAACTCAAAGGTTTTTTGGGATTATAGAGTTTGGAAAAACACTTAAAAGAGAACTCTCTCAGTTCCTTTTTCGTACGATAGTCCGTCGAGACCGAAAAAGGGTTAAATTATCGCTCAAAAGATGCCCTTTCTAACCTTTTAACGAGTGTGAAAGGAAGCAAGATCACTCGACAATCATTTCATATTTAGAGAGTCTGAAAAGGGTTTAAAGGAGACTCCAGGGGGGTTCCTTTTTCGTGTGATCATATCCATACGGGTCCGAAAAAGAGATAAAACTTTACCCGGTTGCGTTCTCATATTGTCGAGCTCGAGAACGAACTAAGACTTATACTCATAAATATGACAAAGTGAAAGATGTATTAGAACTGCCAATAAGCCTACAATGCCAGAAACTAAAAACCATGGATTAGTCGAGCCATTTTCACCATTAGAGAAACCCAAAAACGACCATAGCTTATGAAAATGAAATTTTATAAATAGGAATTGATTTGAAAAACTCATTTACCATTTCATTTGCAAGGATTTTGTGGAGTGTTGGAGAATCTCAATTGGAGCAAAACTTGTTCTTCTCGCTACCGGAGCTACAATTGACCGTTTCGCACACCGTCTGAACCAGGTAGGTGTTCATTCTTTGCTCTTTCAATTGTATGGTTTCAAGTTGATCTTTATAGCATTATTAATTTAAAATACAAAGCCCTAGGTTGTCCATTTTGAACCAAATCGGCCTCTTTTTAAAAGTTGATAAAACGGGGGGAATTGTTCACAAAAATGTATTGGGAAAGGGTAGTTAAGTTGCCCACACCCTAACAAAAGATTAGATCAACCATTTTGACCAAAGAATCTTGCAAAAACTCCCCTCATGGGCCCATGCACCCCCTCAAAACGTTTTTCATTTTTGTCACGTTTTAATCATTGTTTAGTGAATGTTTAAGAGTGTGGTGGTTAAAAATGATGATTGGTTACCTTTAGAAGTCATGGGCATTTGTTTTTATGTTTTAAAATGTTTTTCAAAAATTGTCGAAATCACAAAAACGTGGGGAATGATTAAAATTTTGAATTTTTGTTTTGTAGATATATTCGGCAATCATGATCGAGTGGAAAGAGCGGGAACATGAGATGGATGATATAGCCGCTCTGCAGAGTCCCCGTACGCGGCCTACCTTGAGGGCCTGTGGGTTACTCAAGTTTTTCAAACTGCAAAAAATGAAAAGCGAGGTTCTACTTCTTGAGCACATTATCGGTCTTTGGGACATCACGGAACAGGGATTCCGTATTGGCACATCGCTCCTGACCATCGAGTTGGAGGATGTGTATTTTTTGACTGGCCTCTCAAAAAGAGGGGTCCCTATAGATTTTACAGGGCAGAGGGCACTACCTGAGCAGGTGGACATGTATCTGGCACGTCATTGTGTTCCGGGAGCAAGGTTGGTAGGGGGCAGGATCCCTATCAAGGATATATGGGATCTATCTCTTCGATCCATATTGTTTGCTATCACTAGTGCAACTGGTAGAACTAGTGCTCATTTGGCTTCGAGGTCCCAGGTGGCTTATGGTGTTCAGTGTTTAGAGCCAACACTGTTCAACTGGAGTGCGGCATTCCTTCGGAATGTGAAGGAACAAGTTTCTCGATGCAGGAACGACCAAAAGCAGTTTGGCTATGGTTCTTTCTTAGTCTCATTTTTCTTGGAGCGCGTCCCTCAGATGCAGCCTCAGATCGCGCTGGCAGTACGGCCAGTGGATGAGCCTCGGATGGAGAGGTGGACTAGCCTATCCTCGAGGTTGGTTTCGTAGTCCGAGTTCCATTTTACTAGTGATTTATTTGCCTGGTTGAGGCGGCAGTTCCTCTGGATCGAGGACTTCCCGTATGCTGATGTGGACTTCTGCGGGAGTATGGATTTGATTCTTCCCGAGGGGGAATATTGGGATGAGTCAGGTAAGAGACTAAGTTGTGCCTTGTCTAGTTTGTTTTTATGTTTTTTGATGCATATGTATTTTTTTGGGTATGTAAGAGAGTGTTTAACAGATGTTTTGTCTTCAATGTGCAGACAAGGGAGAAATGCACCCAACGGATATTCCAGTGCCAGGACGTCGTGGTGGTGCCCCAGTTGTGGCAGACCCAGCAATACCGGTGGCGGGCCTTCGGGAGGTTGAGAGGAACCTCCAGGGCCTTACGATGGGTATCCCTCCTCTGCGGAGGGGGGACGTGCCTTTGCATCTGCAGCGGCACACTGTAGGGGTGCCAGAGAATATCAATTCTCTGTTGAGGCATGTAGTACGCACAATATTATATTACTCATAGCATAACGTAGTGCGGGGAGATTAGAGTTTCCCCGTGATCATGTTTTTTGTATGCCTTTCCTGGCGATGTTGTATGGGTGGACGAACCCAATATTTTGTTCTCTTACAGACTTTTTGATGTAATGTAAACATTTCAGTCACGCCATATATATATATATATATGTATATATATATATATATATATATATATATATACAGTTTCGAGTTTTATGATGCCGATGGTTTGTACATGATGATGTCTGTGATGTGTTTCAATTTACATGTAATGTACAGTTTTTTCTTTCCTTGAATCTTATCTGTGGGCTAAATACCGATCCATGATGTAATTGGCTAGTGAATCTGAAACACTATTAAGTTCTCTTGGAATGTGTCTATATTCAATGTAATCGAACATTCGTTTGAGACGACGAACTTGCAAGTGTAGACGTAGCAGGATAGGACTACGGATAGCATAGATGCGGTTGAGTTGACAAACCACGAGTTGGGAGTCTAAGTAAACAACGATACGAGAAATACCTAGGGAGGAGGCTTGGGTTAACAGTCCAATGACAACATGATATTTTGCCATATTGTTGGTTGCTGGTCCTAAATAGATGCCTCCTGAACTCACCACCTCGTCTAACTGATAAATAACCCATGTTGCCGAGGCAATTTTCCGGGTGTGTCGGCTGGCACCATCCGCGAACCTAAAAAAGATAGGAAAGGCAGACGTCATCTGCGCATGAAAACACAGGCACAGTCATGAGTGGCAATGGTAAAGACTCGAGCACGCGAAAGAAAAGGCACACCAAACTAGAAATACAATAGTGTACAAAGTATAGATGCTAGGTGATCTAGGCGTAGTACTTTTTAAGGTAAAGCCCGTTTCGGGGCTCTCCCAAGGAAATTCCATCATGATCTACTAGTTCGTAAGCACCTCTGTGTAAAACACGCTTCACGATGTAAGGACCGTGCCACATCGGTTCTAACTTTCCTGTTCCCAATTTATCATGTGCTTGGTCATAAACGAGGACTAAGTCTCCTTCTGCAAAGGCTCGAGGTTGGACAGATTTTTCATATTGACTCTTGATCCGTTTCTGATGTGCCTCATTAACGAGAGCAACATCACGGCGTGTTTCATCCAGCTTGGATAGGTACAAGAATCGTTCTTCTTCCGCAGAAGTGTGGGGAAGGAGTTCTACTTTCAATTTGAGTGACAGAATTTCGCACTCGATTGGTAAGACAACTTCAATGCCGTAGACTAACTGAAACGGAGTGAATCCAGTTGAGGATTTTACAGACGTGCGATAGGCCCAGAGAGCGGAAAATAGTTGTAAATGCCATGATGTCTTGCTTTCCCCTACCATGCGTTGGATCATGGTTTTTAGGACTTTGTTGATAGCTTCAACTTGTCCATTTGCTTGAGGATAGTAAGGGGATGAGTTTTCATGGCGAAAACCCAATTTGATGTGTAATTCACTCATCATCTGGTTTTTGAAGTGTGC
>ML780977.1:1023778-1059988 GCA_009831015.1 Picea engelmannii
ATTCTTGAAGGATCACGATCCATTTCGAATATTTGCCCCCGAGTACTTGACGTGTTAAGACGTGGTACATGGGGTTAGAGTCTGCGATTACCGTGGTGGTGCGTAATAGGATGTAGTGGCGGAATCGTTGGACAGCAATGACAGCTGCCATAGCTAGTTTCTCGACATGTGAATATCTGAGTTCGGGTCCAGATAAACTTTTGCTCAGATAATAAATCATGTGTTCTTTTCCGTTAGCGTCCTCTTGAACCAACACCATCGCAATGGTTGAGGTAGAAGTGGCCAAGTAAAGGATATAATCCTTTGTATATTCAGGAGGATGTAACAAAGGAGCGTGGGTCAAAGCATGCTTGAGAGCGTCGAATGACCATTGGGTAGTGTCGTCCCAGATGAAAGGGACGTTCTTTTGCAGTAACCGCATAAATCCTTTACTGATCTCGGCGTAATTGCAGATGAAACGGCGGAGGAAGTTTGCTTTGCCTTGCAAACTTTGAAGTTGGGTTAAGTTGGTGGGTGGGGGTAAGGCTAGAATGGCCTTGATCTTCAGGGGATCCACCCTGATCCCGTCTTTGGAGACGACGAAACTGAGGAGTCGGTCGGATTCGACAGCGAAGATGCATTTATGTGGGTTCAGACGAATATGATAGAAAAGAAATCGAAGAAAAATTGCCCGCAAGTGACCAATATGATCGGGTCGGTTGGATGAATGGGCGGGTAAGTCATCGAGGTAAGGTTCTGCGATATGCTTGATGTCATGGAAAGCGTACGACATGGCTTGCTGGAAAGTGGCACCAGCGTTTTTAAGGCCAAAAGGTAGCTTTCGGTAGGAGAAAGTTCCCCAAGGGCAGATGAAGGCTATCTTATGTTGATCAGCAGGTAATATTTCGATCTGGTTGTATCCAGAAAATCCATCCATGAAAGAGAAGATCATGCTTCCCACACAATTGTCGATGATTTGATCGATAAGGGGTGTAGGGTAGTTGTCCTTGGGACAAGATTTGTTAAGATCACGATAATCTATGCAGACACGGATGGTCCCTTATTTCTTGGCGACTGGAACGAGGTTAGAGACCCATTCTGTCAAAGGGATGGGGTAGATAAAGCCAGATTTTAGAAGTTTTTCAACTTCTTCCTTTATAGCTACCAGTTTCTTGGGGTGAACCGGGCAGAGTTTCTGTCGAACCGATTTTGCGTCAGGGTAAGTTTTGATTTCATGTATGACGATGGAAGGGTCAATCCCTGGCATTTCTTCGTAACTCCAGGTGAAGACATCACGGAATTCCTTGAACAAAGCGGTGTAAGAAGCCACTTCGTTGCGCGTGCAATTAGCACCAAGATTAATGTTTTCCACAACACCTTATTTGACTGAAATGTCAATTGTGATTGTGGCAAAGATGTTACCCATGTTCCCCTCAGAGAAAGTATCTTGGGTGAGAATAGGGGATTGTGGAGCATCGGTAACATCGGGGGGGGAAGACAGATTGTATGTATTGCACTTCTTCCAAAGCCAGAAGAAAAGAGGATCGATGGTGGTTGTCATCCCAGGGAAAATCATCAATGCTAAGCATTTCCATGATAGATTCATCCGAAGGAAAAATGTGGGAAATGTAATCAATGACAGATGATAGGGAATTCAACCATGAGGGCACCGAGTAAGTGTCGGGTGCCGGTGAATGTGAAGTGTTCGAAGAGGGAGAGGTGGATTGAATAGCTACGTATGTGGCCTCGACTGGGCTGAGTGGCATGGTGTCACTGATTCCATCGAATTCCAAAGGACTAGGCACAATCCAAGGGTCAGATGATTCCAAGGATTGATAAGGCAAAGTCGAGATCATATTGACGGAGACAATATGAGGTGTAGTAGGTGGAAGTGGTGTAGGGAAGGTACCCATGAGGCTAGAATCTTTCAATAATCCAACACCAACGCTTTCATACGTAACTAGGTGGTCTCCCAAAAAGGGAATATTGTTGGTGAAAGGAATGCGGGCATCGGGTGTACAGAAATCAAGTTGATTGACGGTGACAATTTTGCCTTGATGAGGGAATTGTACACATCGAAACACCGACGAGGCAATATCAGTCATAGCATAGAACCAACTTCTTCCGAGAAATAGGTTGTAATCGAGGGGAGTGTCGACCACTTCGACATCAACGGTAACAGTTTTGCCGCCCAATTAAACGGCAAGGGATTGCAATAATCCGTGAGGATGGAAACCTCATCCATCGAAAGCGCGTAACATCGTGGGGGATTTGTTAAGGGCAGGTGATTTCAACCCTTTCCAACAGGATATAGACATGACACAGGTGGAGGCTCCCTCATCCAAAATGGTTCGATGGATTCGTTGACTATGGACAACAACATCGATTTGGAAAGCTAGCTGGTGGGAGAGTCGCGGTTGATGGTCATCCAGATTAAACGTGATGTATTTGGATAACTCGGGATCGAAGGTGTCGATAGCAGCTAAGAGCGTCCTACATTGGTTAGGACAGTTTTGTAATACTTCCAATGTGGACATGGCACATGGAGCTTGGGCCAAATCTTGTACAATATTGTAGTTTTGGGCAGCTCTTGAATTAGGATTGAAAGTGGATTTCCGGATGGTTCTCTTAGGAGGGCGTAAGATGGATTCAAAAGAAGGTTTCTCAATCTGAAGTGGCCCGGATGGAAGGCTAACAGACAAAGGATTGACAGCAGATGGTAAAGGATCTGGCGAAGAACCGTTAGCAGTCTTCGGCTTATCGGGTTTAACTAGTGTGTCGTATGTCGCAAAAAAAGTGGTTAGATTAACCCCGTTAAACATGTAAATGTGTGCGCTTGTCGAGGCTTCATCATGGGGTTGGTTGGAAACTGCCCCCTGGCGTGGGGGTTTGTGCAACCAAAGATTGTTGTTGCGGAAAAGGCTGAGTGAGCACAGCGGGTTGTGAATTTCCCTTAAAAATTTTAGCCACTTCATCACGATGTGGGCAGTCTCGAGTGTAGTGATCATCACCGCAAATGAGACATGGGAATTTTGGCTTTTGTTGTGGTTCTTTTCCAGCAGCAGGGGTTTGTGGTTGGGTCTTGGGTTGTTCATTGTTATTGTTCTTCTTTGTTTTGTTTCTCGCTTTCTTCTTGCCCCCAGGTTGTTATGAAGGGGTTGATTGGACCGCATTCACATCAGAGACTTGAGTTTGGGAGGGGGTAGAAGAGGGTGCAGTCAAACTGGTGGCGGTCGTGGGAGCGGGCTGCTGAAGTGTGCCAGTAGACTGAGTAGTAGATTGAGTTTTGACGGAGCCAATAACTCCATCCGCATGCGAAGCAGTCGATGGTTTGGATGGATCGTTATTAGGACGGGTAGCGTTTGGTATCAACTCATACAGAGTACCATATTGCGAATAGACTAAGTCTAAGTACTGAGCTCGGGCGATGGCCTCTTCCTTGGTAACCATGCCACCCATGGAAACATCACGAGCAATCTTGGGTAGTAAGGATTTCATGAACCATTCCGCTAATAATTGGTCAGGGATGATCGCTTTGATTAGCCTTCATCGTCTTCTCCATTCATGGATATGATTGGAGATGTGTATGGAAGTTGTCTGACGAAGATAGGTTAATAGTTCAGTACCTGTCTCGTATCGGATGGGCAGTTGGAAGTGTGTGAGGAAGGACATGGCAAGGGAGTTGAAATCGTAAAAATATGCGCGTGGTAATTCAATATACCATTTTGCTGCGAAACCCGTAAGTGTCCGTTGGAAAAGACGTAAACGAATAGAATCATCCATAAGGGAGTTGGATGAGCACCACAAATGGAAGGTCATCACGTGGTTGTTCAGGTCTTCTCCGGATTTTCCGTCGAATTTTAGGATATCAGAAGGGAGCTTTGCTGGAATAGCTGTCCAACCCGAAGAATGATGAATGGGATCATTCATTAACTGAGACAAATCTGGAAGGTCCAGGGTGGCTAGAAAAGGTAGTTGTCGGTTAACCTGTGGGTAATGCTGGTGTGGTAGAGGAACACCAGTGGGGCCCAATACTGGATTATGTAGATAATTATAACTCGTGGGCCCTCTCATGTGAGGTTGGTTTTGGCCAAGGTACATAGGATTTGAGGTTTTCTTAGAAGTATGTACGAGCGGAGGATAACCGGATGGGTTTTGAGGGTTATGGGTTGGGTTGGGCATTTGTCCATAAGGAGGTTGTTGCGGAGTTTGCGAATTTTGTCCTGCCAAGAAGTGTGGGTTTCCTGAGAAAGGAACGCTCCAAGGGTTAGATGCAGCAGGCATGGTTTGTCCCGTGGAGGCATGCGGATTTCCTTGAAAAGGGACGCTCCACGGATTGGGTGCAAAGGACACATTTTGTCCCGTGGAGGCATGCGGATTTCCTTGAAAAGGGATGCTCCACGGATTGGGTGCAATAGACACATTTTGTCCTTGTGGTTGATGGTGGAGTCTGACTTGAGGTTTCCCCCCAGCATGAGGGTGCCCCCCGAATGGAATTTGTCCTCCGGTGGGAGGATGCCCCCCAATTGAGGTAGAATTCCCAGGATTTGAGGGCCAGACGTAAAAGATTGACCAATGTTGCCGATTGGGTTAGAACCACCAAGGACAGTCCCTCCGGGTTGTTGGATAGGTATGAAACTTCCCGGTATGATTTGAGTAGTGGTTTGGGCAGTGGTAGTGGCAGATGCGTTCAGTGCCCTAAATCCAAAAGGGAGATTCGGTCTTGGTGTTACAGGTGTGCCAATCGGTGTTTGATCAACTACCGCATTACCGGTGGGAATAGTCGGAATGTGTGGGGCCATTGTCGAATGGGCTGTCTGGAGGGGAATAGTAGGTCTCAGGCCAATGGACGTTACGTTCGGACCAATGGGTGGTGTGCTTGGAGCAACAGTTGGTGTGGCTGTAAAGGTGGTAGTACCGGTGAAGTGATTTGGGGGTACAGTATAGGAGAAAGGTACGTCAGTTCCTTCTCCCATTCCATAAAGATCTCGCACCAAGCGTGGTGGACTCCGAACAATGTTTTCAGTCCAAAAAGGGTCATTGGGTAAAGGGTTTTGAGGAGATCCAGTCGGAGCGTTAGAAGGGTTTATGACAACAAATTCTCCAGCGGAATTCAGGTGGAGGAGCTGTCGTTCATATCCCTCCGGAATGCGATAAGCTTCCGGGGATTCCGAGACAATTCTAAAATTCTTTAGAGGGATGGGAACTTCTTCCTGAGGAGTTGTAGTGCTTTGAACCTCACTCGGTTGAGGAGGTTGTTCCGTAGAATGAGGGGGTAAAGGGATGTCTCATTCCATATTTTCTGGAGGAAGTCCCTGTAGCCTCCGCGAGCATCGTGGAGGGTCGATGTTGGCGGAAGAAAAGAGTCGACCAAAGAAATCTATGGCCAACTAGCGAAAAGAAACAGTACGCGCTAAAAAATCTAAGAATCACAACCAAGCAAACATGACCTTCTTTTGATGACCATACTAGTTGGTGATGAAATCCAACGTCGCGTGATCAAGTCCAGAAGGGGTGGGGATAGGGTGGAACAGTTACAATGGCGACCTGCTTAACAGAATTACACCTTGGTGCAAGCTTCCACGCAGTAATTGTGGATTTACCCTCCAAGGAGCCCAAGTGAGTTTGACCAATGTCTGCTCCAGGTACAGTGAGACTTCCCGTCACCGTCACCTTTTGTAAGAACCTAAAGATTATGGCCACTAAGGTTACCAATTCGTAGTCAGCCCCTGGGCGGGAATAGTCGACAGTTCGATCCAAAGGTACGGGAAGGGTATCAAGCCCAGAACCAACTAAGAAGCTTCCACGCAGTAATTGTGGATTTACCTCAAAGTGATCCCCATAATACGATTCGACCACCACAATCAGTTAAACCACGGAGGGTTAGTCCCCGTAGCTTACCTGAATGCAACCTCGTGTGTAACCCCTGTGTGAGAGGGGGATCCTAGGCAGACTTATACGATAACTAGATTTACTCTCCCTAACTCAGGATACTAATGTTTGTTTTGACAACTTTGGAGAGTTATGCTCAGAGCCTAATCCAAAGTACTACACCTATTCTATTGTTGGTGGAGGATTCTAGCAAAGAAAAAGTTCTAGATAAATTTTAATTTGCGTTGATTTTAATGGTTGTTCTTTACGCAAAGGGGTGCATGGGAGTGAAACGAATGGAATTGTGACTCAGACCCAAAGAATGCATCGATCATGATAAACAATCATTTTCTTTCGATGAACATCTATCTAAGGGAGAGAGAGAGTTTTTTCACTAACAACCACAACTACGGAATGCCCTCAAACAATTCGTTTTTTCAATCAAATCCTGATGTAATGCAAACTTTTAAATGCCTTCTAATATGCTCAATCAATCATGAAGATATCTTTATTGTTCGCGTATGGATGATGATCAATGCAACACAATGCTTATCTTTTCCAATTACCTTCTTGGTATGAATGAAAACCAAACTAGCATAAGCAAAAGTCACGCAAACAATACACCCTTCGTAGCAATCAAAATGAAAAATCAAAGAAAGAAACAATCAAAGAAAAAGGAAAACTTCACACCCAAAAACAAGAGTTGAAGAACAAATGATCTTGTTTGAAAACAAGATACAGAGGTCTGTAGACCTTTGATGACCTTCACCAGGGTTTTGCTCAATTGAAGAGACGAGAAAAACAATGCATGGGTTCCAAGCTTTACTCAACAAAAACTCAATGCAAGAAGGTGAAGAAGGTTACAAGATCCAATCAACAAGGTGTTTTTCCTTCAAAAAGATTAGATGTCAGAGCTAAAAGGGAAAACAAATTGACTCACTAGATCACTCAGCAAAAGAGCCACAGAGGAAAACCCTAAAAAAAATGCAATTGTGGAGGGTTTTTTGGCCAAAAGGGGGCTGGCGCTCTGTTTCCAAGGGAAAAGAGCGCTATAGCACTCTGTGTAAGGCTGCTAAAAGCGCTAGCGCTCTGATAACACTAGGTTAGGGGCGCCAGGGTCTAAAAGTCCCAGAAATGTCAAAAATTTTCAAAAATTGAGATCTGAGCTTGATAAGTATGCTGAATGTGACAGGGTAAGGAGCCAATCAGCTCATGAAACTAATCAAAGAGGGGTAAACCAGGTCTAAAACAATCAAGGGGCAGAACAAGGTCAATGAGGAGAAAAATCCAAACAAGAGGTTTCGATTCGAGGCTATCTCCCCAGTGGAGTCGCCAGTTTCTGTTGTAGGAAAATCTCCCTGCGGACAGGTAGATTACCTCTAAGGATTGACCTTAACCCTAGACAGAAAAATGCTTAACATGGACACTGACTTCCTTTCAAATCTATCTAAACCTAATGCATGAGAAGGGAGAATAATAGAAGTACCTTTTAATCGGCGTTTGTCCCTGCACGCTCCGAGTTGCGCTCCAATCCTTTTGCTCCTCGCTGAGGTCTGTGGAAAAAACAAAGTACGACCACTTCCTACTCTATTGACATTAGCTTGAAAACAGATCTATCAACAAATGATAAGTTCATGTGGTATCAGACACAAACTAGAAAGAAACAGGCCAAGAGTGTCATATTAATGAGAATAACGACAATAGTACTTACAATCGTAGATGCGAATGCAACAACTTTGTCAAGTCCTCTTCGTCCAACCCTTGCCTGAATGATCCACAACCTGGATAACAATAGCTTCACTAATCACTTCTCTTTGGTTGACTGTTAGTTTCCTCCAAGATCATAAGTTTCATATGTTCAGTTCTTCCCCCCCTTTTCCACCATCATAGAGCCTATTTATATAGGTTGGGAGGGGCCTAACCTCTTGAGTTATGTTTAGAACCAGTTAGGAACCATCTCCTTGGATCAGGGATCTTTTGATGAAACCAAGAATTCGAGCACAACTTCCTTCTAATCTCAAATGATCTCCTCCTCATTCGACTCAACGGGCTAACAATTGACCCAGAATAGGGAGCACTCCCCCAAAAGGGGTATCAGAGCGTTATAGCACTCCTGATGTGCCTTGGGAAAGTGCCAGCGCTCTTAAAATGAGAAGAGCTCCTCTAGAAGGGTTGAAGGGTGTTATAACGCTACTGAATCATGGTAGAGGAGCGCCAACACTTCTCCAGCTGTATTAGAGGAGCGTTCCCCCTCCAAACCACTGTTTTAGGGCCTCTTTCAGGTGTCAAGAGTTATTGGATTCCAGTAGACTAGTTCTTGATCTTCAAATCAGTCATGTGAGGTGTCATAAGTGTCTCCTTAGTGTCGTTATCATGGCATCATGTCTGAACATCGTTTGCGACACTAGTGATCAACTTGCGACACTTGCGAAAGCTGTAGGGAAGATGCGACACTTACGACGATTGACAGGGACAATGCGACACTTAGCAATTTTGACATGTAACAATTATTATATATATTCATAACATATTAACTCATGAAAATAAAATAAAATACTTGTAAAACTTTTCAATGATCTTTTTAATCATATAAATAATATGTTGAAATGAGAACTAGATTTAGAGGATGTCATCTGCGGTTTTTTCTGGCACAAAGGAGTGGGACTGCAGTTGATTTTCTCTGGGTTTTATAGTTTCATGATGATCGGCTTACCCTTTTTACCCTAGGTTCCCCTTAGACCGTTGGCCCCCCCTCTCCACTCCTGATAAATTCCACGGCCTCATAACTGCCCCTATTCCCAGTCTCCTAGGTCAGCCATGGAAAAAGGTTCAGACTTTCCGAACTCACTTACCACCTGTTGCAGTTCTGACCCTTCTCTAGGGCTTTTGACAACTGGATTCTCATCGCTATATCATCTCTTGTTTCCTGAGCCTCTATCTCCACTGTCAAGAACACTCCGGACCCCACTCTCTTCCCCACAAGGAGTGGACGTCTTCACGGTCTCTTTTGGAACCTTTTCTGAGTACCTGGCTTCAAACACCCTCACTTCTGATAGTTTCCTCTCAGTCACTGGATCGCTTGACCTATCCTTAGACTGGATAACACAAGAAGAAGTAGCTTCACACTCAGATTATTTTGGTAGTGGGTCAGTGGAGAAAGGAGCACAGACAATCGAAAACGTTGTCTTGGATTCGAGCCGTAAGGGGTTGGGTCTTACCCCTCCACAGGGTTTTATCTCGACCCATTTAGATGTTGAAGGGAACCAAGGTTTTACACTAAACAGGAGGACACACTCCTCAGAGTACTTACCAAAGGTTCTGTGGGACGACAAGGTTTTTACAGAGGATGACATAAAAGGAAAAGGATAGGACCCTCCTCCAAAGGGAAAGTGGGCAATCTGCTACTAGGGAGAAAATTCGGCATGTGTTAGCACTCTTTAAATTTTTTCCAGATGAAAGAAAAACGATAGAGGTAACTGTTTCAACCTACTTTAGAGATGGGCACTAGCTTTCTCAACTCAGAGAGGGCTCTCTCATGTCACTTGATATTTCTTTAGCAATCAGTGGCTAGATTTGGTTTGTTTTGGGGGTTTTTATAAAGTTGTTGGCTAAGAAGGGGAGGGACACTCAGGGCTATGGAGTCAAAATTTTTTAAAATGAATGAAAACACTGGTTGGCCAATAGAAATCTCCAGAGGATAAAGGATAAATGAGGCAATGAATCCGAGTTGCAAATTGAGATTTGCAGAGTGTAAGAGGAAAGGGGAAAAACAAGTAACTGCATCAGAGCATTAATAAAATAAATTCTGAATTAAGGAAGAAATACACATAGTTTAAATTGTTTCAACTGAGAGCATCAAGGGATGAATTCTGGGATTTTAACTATCCAATTTAAACAGAGGAAAATATAAATGGAATTAAAGAACACAGGAAATACAAACAATGAAGGAAGAGAAAACTCATATCATAGCCATTATAATCTTTTCATAAACAGTTCAAAATGTTTCTGCATATGTATTCAATTAAGTCCCAGAAAAATTACAATAAAGCCCAGAACCACCAGAATTGTGCCCTTGCACTTTTGCCTTTCTTAATTCATTTGGAACCTCTAACACTTATACAATTTGAGTTCCTTCAGTGTGTAATAGGTTACAATAACTGAAATGAAACATTTGAGCTTCTACAATGATTACAAATGACAGTTTTCATAAAAAATGTGTCATAATCCCTGCAAATTCCTATGAATCTCTAGCTCCTTCCTCTGCCACGTTATCTTTGAAATGTCACTTATACTCCTTCAAATCTAATTCCATTTATCCATATTCTCATTAAATATTTGGGAATAATATATTTGAAATAAAAATAATTCCCAAATATTTTGTCTATCCTGTAGAATTAAATTTCCATAATTTAATTCATGCCCATGGTTTTTAAAACCATTGATTTGCTTGCTTCCGGTGGTTTTGGAAACCATGTCTTGTTTTTCCCAATTCACCGTTTCACTGTAAAAAAATAAAATTGTTACCATGCTTTTTCCAATTTACCATCTCACTGTAAAAAACATTTACTGTTACCATGTTTTTTCCAATTTACCGTCTTTGGTAAAATACTTTTTATCTTCTTCTTTTACTTTCGTAAAACCTTTGGATAAAGAATTATCCAAGTCTTCCTTTCACGTGCATCTTCCCATTTAATTTTTTTTCCATGGAAATGAACATTAATCTCTTTAATTTGTAAAATGTGAATTTTACCTCTGTAAAACAATTTCACCGTGAGGAAGAATTTCTTTTATTGGAAATTCCATAATCTTTATTGAAATGCACTACTGGAAAAATGTCACACATAAAACATATAATAAATGGTGCATTTATTATATCGAGCTTGGGCTGGAGTGGTTTAATTCAAACTAATTTTCTCTCTGATATGCTTTAGGAGGTGTTGCGT
Organism: Picea engelmannii; assembly: GCA_009831015.1. Taxonomy (NCBI): domain Eukaryota; kingdom Viridiplantae; phylum Streptophyta; class Pinopsida; order Pinales; family Pinaceae; genus Picea; species Picea engelmannii. Next base: position 1,034,572 of record ML780977.1, read on the forward strand.
GTCCACGATTTGAAACCGTGGTATTTTCCCCTGCCTGCCCTCACATCATTAACCTCCGCGTTAATTTTATGCCCGATATGTATGTGTGCCCTCCATACATCCTTTGACTTTTCCACATTATAAATTGAGATTAGTGCCCATGATTTGACGTGATGCCGTAAATTAAATATTGGATCAAATATTAATATAAATATTTTAATATAAAAATAATTATATTAATAATAATAAACCCTTTTTTCTATTTTCCAAGGACTTTGGGCATATGAGGCTTAACATATGAATTTTTGGATAGGATCACATCGGAGGTAAGAGAATATGAGGCTTAACATGTTTTTACATGGAGGCTTAACATATGACTTTGTGGAAAGGATATACACATACTCAATTATTGGACTATGAGAATGTACCTTTCAAATGTCGTCGCTACCACAAGTATGGGAACCTGGTGGATTCCTGCCATCTTCCTTTAAGAACAAAAGGGGGTTCTTTCTACAGAGAAAATTTAACTCCCTCCTCCCCAGAACGCAGCAGAAGGAAAGAAGATTTTTCGGAAATAACTACTCCTGCCGCATCGGAACTGGATCCTTCTACGGGGGTTACAGTTGATAAGGATCAGTCGGATCACTCGCCAACCCTCGAAAGGGAAACTGAAGGACACTTGGAGAATACAAGCACTTCTATAGTAGCCCCAGACTTGTCGGTTCTTGGGACCTCAGGTATTACTCCTTGTCCCCTTCCCCCTATTACTTTTTTAATTAATAATCTGTCTTTAGAGGGTAAGGATTGGACAGAGGCCCTGGAAAACTTATCACTTAATTTTGTCTCCTTAAACGCTCCTATGGCTAGAAAGGATAGATCCTTCGATCCTCCCCTTTTGGAATCCCCCCCTCCCCCTAAGAGACTCTGCATCCTCGAAGAAAACTCTTCCTCCTATTCTCAGTCGGTGGAATCCTCTTCTACCTGTTATTTCTTAAGATCCCAAACCAAAGTCGCGGGTGGACTGGGAAAAGAGGATATTACCTCCATTGATAGGGGAGAATCGGGGAGAATATCCTTCCTTTCTAAAGCACAATCAAAGGTGAGAATGTATCCTTTGGCCGGAACTCAACAATCTATTGAACGACCACTTAGAGCAGCGAATTCTAGAGGCAAGGTGTCTTCATGAAGATCCTATCCTTTAACTGCAGGGGTTTGGCAAGAGCCCATAAAAAATATGCCTTAAAAAGGGTGATCTCTATAGAACACCCGGACTTTCTACTTCTACAAGAGACTTTGGGGATTGGGGAGGAGGTAAAAGCTAGCTTGGAGCACTTACTTCCTGTGTGGAGTTTCACGACGGTGGATGTTGTGGGAAGATCTGTAGGTTTGGCCACTGGTTGGAACTCTCAAAAAGTACAAGTCCTCAACACTTTGGGTTTGGACTCAGGTATTGGGATTACCTTTCTCCTCCCTGCATTAAAATACACAATCCATTTACTTAACATTTATGGAACTTGTCTGAATAGGAAACCCTTCTGGGATCACTCCTCAAAATATACTTCTTCAAGGAACTACTTATTTTAGGGGGGGATCTAAATCTCTCCTTAGGCCCCTCAGAAATTTGGGGGGACAGTACGAGACCTGATCCATTGGCGGACTACTTCAACAACAAATTTGCAAAAGCATCTCTTTCAGACCTAGCTCCACTTTCCCTCAAACCAACTTGGAATAACAATAGGATCGGAACAACTGGAGTGGCAAAAAGACTTGATCATTTCTTGATAACTGATTCTCTTCTAAAAAAATCCTTGACCATCAAGCAGTGGATCAACTTTGGAGTATTGTCAGATCATCATCCTATCTTTCTGGAGCTCAGACATGATTCCAAAAAACTAGCTAGCCCTTTTAAATTCAACAAGATGTGGCTAGAAGATGACTCCTTTTTAAATTTAATCAAGGAACATTGGATTCCCTTCCAACAAGACATTTCTCAGTTAGCAACTTATCAGTTTACTGAAAATTTAAGAAGAATCAAAGATTTTGTAAAACCTTGGGCTTTCCAAAAAAGAAAACGAGAGGATAAGGAGTTAAAAGAAATTGAAATCAAACTAAAAAAGTTCTCTAATGATGAAGGGGACCTATTGAGCACAACAGAGTAAAAAATCAAATTACTACATCTGGAAAAAAAGAGGATAAAGATGCTCAAAGAAATAGAAGAAACTTGGAGGCAAAAAACCAGAGCTATTTTGTTGGAAAGTGGAGACAAAAACACAAATTTCTTTCAAGCCTATGCAAAAGGAAGGAAAAATGTCAATACCATTTGGCAATTAAAAGATCAATATGGAAACTTGAAAACTTATTTTGAAGGGATGTCACTCCTAGGGAAAAACTACTTCAAAAACCTCTTTAAAGCAAACAACCAAGCTACAATAGAGGAAGTAATCAAAGTGGCCCAATATTTCCCTAGATTTGTAGAAGAAGAAGATAACCATCTTCTGATGAGTGAAATTACGAAGAAAAAACTCCTAGAGGTTTTACACAGTTTTCAAAAGGATAAAAGTTCAGGCGCAGATGGATGGACTATAGAATTCTTCTTGGGATGCTATGAAATTATAGGAACAAATATACTAAAAATGGTGGAGGATACAAGGATTTCAGGTCGTATCCCTCAGAGTATAAATGCCACCTTCATTTCTCTCGTCCAAAAAACGGATAAAAAAGAGACTTTAGATGAATTCAAACCCATATCACTCTGTAACTGTGTCTACAAAATCATCTCCAAAATTATAGCTCGAAGGTTAAAAAAAATCCTTTCAAAGAATATATCGGAACAACAATTTGGGTTTTTGGAAGGGAGAAAGATTCATGAAGCTATAGGAATAGATCAATAAGGATTACATAGTATGAAGACCAGGAAACTAAAAGGGGCAGTGCTAAAAATAGATCTCTCAAAATCCTATGACAGAGTTAACTAGTTGTATATTCGGTTATTATTGACCCACTTAGGCTTTGAAGTTTTGTTTATTACATGGATTATGAGTTGTCTTACTTCAGCATCCTTTGCAGTTCTAATAAATGGTTCAGCCTCCCCTTTTTTTACTCCTGAAAGAGGGCTCAGAAAAGGATTCCCCTTGTCACCACTCCTCTTTCTTCTGGTAGCAGAAGGACTCAATAGAGCTCTTACACAAAGTACGAATACAGGTGAACTCTTAGGGATCAAAATCTCACAGACCTTGTTCCTTACACATCTCCTCTTTGTGGATGATGTCTTACTCTTCAGTGGAGGGACAAGAAGGGAAGATGAGACTCTAAGGGACATTCTTGCACTCTTTTCTAAAGCTATAGGGATGCAAATAAATGATCGAAAATTGTTACTCACTACCTTTCTGCTTTTTGAAGAAGAAGAATCAACCCATATTAACTACTTTCCATTCAATAAAGGATCTTTAGAAGAAGGAATAAAGTATTTTGGTTTTAATATAAACCCAATGACTATAGAAAAGAAGATTGGAAGTGGCTTTTGCAAAAGCTGGACAAAAGAATAAATTCTTGGAGTCACCGGTGGCTGTCACAAGCAGGAAGATTGGTTTTGGTAAAGTCGGTTCTGGAAGCCATCCTAGTTTATTAGATGTCTCTCTCTTGGATCCCTAGAGGAATTTTGAATGCTTCTATAAAAATCACCTCAAAGTTCCTCTAGAGTGGCAAATCAGAATTACATGTAATTCCTTGGGTCCGCTAGGAGAAAATTGCCACACCAAAGGCTTTGGGGGGTTGGGGACTGAAAAACATATTCCACTTCTCAAAAGCATTGGAAGCAAAGCGGGGGTGGCATATTCTTAATACCACTAGTCTTTGGACTAAAGTTATCCGATAGAAGTACATTGCACCAGTTTCACTTGAGGCCTGGATAAAGTGCCAACCAAAAACTACGAAAGGAGCTTCAGTGATTTGGAAAGCTATCGTAAATGCTTTTCCAATTATAGAAAATGGTTTAGCCTGGAATATTGGAAATGGTAACAGATTCAGGATAGGATTGCATCCCTGGTTAGGCAGTGCTAGGAACCATTTACTCATCGAACAGTTAATTTAGTCATTACACTCTAGGGAATTTTTCTTCCTAAGTTCCCTGGCGAACTCCAACTGCACCACGCTTTGGGCTCAAGGATGGAAGGACCCATTCAGTTTGGGACTCAATGAAGAAGATTCACGAGAACTGGAACTCTTTATCCATGGCCTTGAGGTAGCACAACTACGTCTATCAGACTCTGAGGATGAACTAATTTGGGATTCTACACCGTCTGGATCCTACACACCCAAACTAGGTTACTTAAAGTGCCATTCAGACTTCTTTACACAGGAGACTGTTTGGTGGTGGAATAAACTGTGAAAAGTTAAAAGCCCAGAAAAAACCATACTTTTCATGTGGAATGTTCTTCGAAACAAGGTCCCGACTTGGGATAACCTTTAGAAACGAAATTTTGTTGGACCTGGATGGTGTCCTCTTTGCAAAACAGAAGAAGAATCTTCTACCCATATTTTTCTGAATTGCAGTTACATCATCAAAGTCTAGATGGAGATTTCAAAATTACTTAACTTACAGTGCTTGTGGGAGGGAAGGAACTTGGAACATTCCTATCTATTGTGGTGGATTAATAAGTCTTACAAAAACCTAAAATCACTCCCCATCTTGGTCATTTGGGGAGTCTGGCTTGCATGAAACTCCATCATATTTAAAGGTGTACCTCTTCCACCAGAGATCTCGATAGAAAATAGTGTTGCCCACCTACCCTCCTCTTTTCCGTCCCCTCTTAGCTCACCCTCCAGACGAACGCAAGATTTAGTAATTGACAGGAATTCCCCCTGGGGTTTTTTTGTTGGAGCCTCACAACAATCTCACTGTGGAGGGGGAGGACCCCTCTACTTTTCATACACACATTTTTTTGTCCTGACTTCAGGCCTCAAAACAAGAACAAAAATTTTTGTAGAACTAATGAGTTACAAACTACTCATTGTTTTTGCCATAGAAAAAGGTTGCCAGAGACTTAAAGTCTATGGAGATTCATTAAATGTTATAAATTGGATAAAAGGCAGTCAGAGATGTTTAAACATAAGACTTGCTAGATTGGTGGAAGATATGCAACAATTGCAGACAAATTTTGACTTCATTGATTGCCAACATGTCTACAGGGAAAAGCATAAAGAAGTAGACCAGAGGTCCAAAGAAGGGATCAGCTTGGATGTGGGCCAATGGAAAATAATTGAGCACCATAATGAACAGTCAAATGAATATTGGCACAGTCCATTTTTGGAACAAACCTCCAGTTTTTGAACAACACTTTGAAGAGTAGGAGATTTTTTGAACATGGATAATAGTTTTGTATATTTCAAGCATACATTATGCAATGCAGAAGAATATACAACGGTACCAACCCCAGACATTAAAAAGAACAAAAGGAATCTACAGAAGCAGTTCTGAACTACAAAAAACAACATACAATTATAAGACTACAATGTAACATAATACACAACTTTTTAGGTGTATATACAGAATGTAATTTTGTTCCTAAAAGTAATAAAATTACGCTTTTTTTCCAAGGAAAAAAAAATAATATGTTGAAATAGATTAATTTATTTCTTAAAATCCTAAAACCAAAATTATTCCTCATTTAATGGTAATCATCATCATACTCAATATATTTAATTGAAAACAAATGAGTTAATATGTAAGGTACCAGATCTATTATAATAGTATAAAACAAAAATATTGCAGAGAATAACAACAGAACAACACAATATATGAAACCACAACACCAAAATAATACATTTATTGATAGGAAGCAATGTTCACTTGCCTCTTTGAGGGGGAAACCTCCAGTAGATTAGTGCTCAATTACAATAATTTTTAAGACAAAAACTTCCCATGCCCTCAACTCCTATTTATACTAAATCTATCTACCAAAAGAACAATCTAGAGGAAGATCTTCTAGAAGAGGAATATTCTATTAGGTATTCTTACATTTGACGTATTATTCCTTATTACTAGGCCTTATTAATATCAACCTTTATTACATGGAAAATATATTATTCTACCTACGTTAGGGGTTAGGGAGGTTATGTCCCTAATAATTCCTCCCCCTTAAAAAACAACCTTGTCCTCAAGGCTTGAGATGAGGAAATTGTTGCAGAATGGTAGCTGGCTCCCAAGTGGCATCTACTGGAGTTGTCTTTCCACTGTACTAACACTTTTGTGATAGTGTGTTGATGGAGACGACGCTCACCTGGTCCAATACTTCTTGTGGCTACAACCAGATGGAGTCTTCTTCATCCAACTCGGGAAGACTTTTGAGTTTGTCACTTAGTTCTAATCACCTTCTTTAAGAAGGAGACATGGAAAATATGAGGGAGCTTAGAATGACTGGGAAATGCTAACTGATAGTCCACCTATCCCATGCGCTTGAGAACTGTATAAGGACCATAAAATTTTGGCACTAGTTTCTCACAATGGCCATCCTTGAATGAAGTTTTCTTATAAGGTTGTTGAAGAAAAACTTGGTCCCTTTCAGCAAATTGACGTTCTGAGCGATGTTATCGGATAAATCCATAAGTGTGGACACAAACCAATATCCCTAGATCCACCTGGATCTAGAACAAAGCAAGACAAAGCATGACTGTTTCCCTAGATTTTAACCATTGAATTAAATAGGTAGCAAGAACAAAGAACATACCTTATTATCGCTTCCTTTGGTCTTTGTTGCTCCCGCTTCGCTCCAGTGCTCTCGTACAGTCAAGACCAAAACAATACAAACCAACCAAAGTGAAGAAAGCACAATATATTCAACATTCAATCTATGTATATGATCAAGGAGTTATACAATAAAGTGGAAATAGCTTTATGGGAAAGGGACATATTACTGTATCATATTAATGGAAAGTAAAGATTACAACCTGAGCCTTGATGTTGCAAACTTCCTTTCGATGGCCCTTGGCTCCGACACACACACTTGCTCACTTGCATGAAGAAGATCAACTCCTTTGGATGAACTTGTTGGAGTCTCCAAGCTGTTGTAGCATCAGTCCTTCACACAATTCTTTCACTAATTCTCCAATGAATCTTGCTTAACCTTCTTTCTTAACCTTTTCCATGAGAATTCACTCAATATATAGGAGAGAATGAATTGGTTACTTGGATAAGAATGATCCCAAACTATCAGGGAATCCAGTACTAGGATAACCATTCGAATGCCATCTCATCCTTCTAGAAGATTCCCTTCTAGAAGCATCGAGAATTCATCTTTTTCCTTACTTTAGAAAGAGTTTTCACCCTAGCAGTTCAACATAGTGCGAACTTCTCGCACCCTGGCTTAAGGCAGCCTGCAAGAATCATGCATTCTCACAGTCAAATATACTAGCAGCCTGCGAACAGTCCTCAAAAATGTGATTTCTGGAAAGAGATGAAGGTAACTTTTCTCAGGAGAAAGTTCTTATGAAGAGCCTGAGTACACCATCATCAATATGTCATCATGACGACCAATATCATGGGTAACAAGCGACCTTGATCTGCTTGTTTCTCCATGCGATTATGATCCATGACCAAATTCTCTTTGAGGGTTCGGAGAATAGCCTCTCGAACTATAAGAGTTTGGTCAATCGCCTAGACCTTTGAGACACCGGGCATGTATGAGAGAAATGAAGGTGTTTATTGTCCATATAATGCTTTAAAAGGAGTCATGCAAGTAGTTGTATGGTAAGAAGTGTTATACCACCATTAAGCTTGGGGTAACCATTGAGCCCACTTATTTTTCCTCTCAAATTAAAAACACCTCAAATATTTTTCCAAACACTTGTTGACAACTTCAGTTTGAACATCAGTATGGGGATGATAGGCTATGATGAGATGCAATTGGGTGCCCTTTAGCCTAAACAATTCTTACCAAAAATTGCTAGTGAAAGTGGGATCTCGGTCAGAGACACTAGAATGATGCATGCCATGAAGCTTGAAGATATGATCCATGAAAAGTTGAGCCACTCTAGATGCAGTGAATGGGTATTGAAGAGCACACAAATGAGCATATTTGGAAATACGATCAAAAACCACCATGATTACGGATTTATTGCTCGATTTAGGTAAGGAAATAATGAAATCCATATAAATATCCCTCCAAATAACAGGTGGAATTGGAAGAAGTTGTAGTGTTTTGGGGCTTTGATTGTTTCTCCCTTATTGTGTTGACATACATCACATTCCATCACAAAGGTGTGGACATCCTGCTTCATACAATCCCAGAAAAAAAAATTGACCCTATCATAGGTTTTGGTAAAACCTGAATGCCCAACTATGGGTGTAGCATGAAGCTCAGAAAGAACTGTGGATTTAAGTTGCAACTATTTGCTTAAATGCAAATGACATTTATAGTGAATATCTTCATTATTACAAGAGTACTCTGGAGAACCTGGAGAATTGTCTTCCAATTTTTGGATTAGATGCGACATTTTGGGATCTTGCAGCCATTCCTGGTGAACAACTTGGAGCCAGTCTGGTACAATGAAGGAGAGAGAAAAGAGGGAAGTCCCTGGGGAGTGGAAAAAATAGCTTGATGTTTGGAGATGATGGATTGGATTTCAGGATGCACAGAGGGTATCTTAGTGGCATGAATGGAATGGAGTTGTGCAATAATGTCGAAGTGACATTTCTTGAGGATATTTTCCATGCAATGGGAACTGATGATTTCAAGGGAGCCTACGATGATGCCTTGGAACTGATATTGTTTCCCTCCTGGATGAATTGAATGGTTAATTCCTTAAAATACATGAGGATGGGACCAAGAGTCCGTAACCATTATGCACCAAGAACAATGTCACAACCACCCATGTCAATAGAAAACATATGAGATTTCACGTTGTACTGATCAATTTGGAGACACACATTTTCACAATGCCCCCACGTTTCATGGAACCACCATTGACAATCATGATTTGAAAGTTGTTGACTACACAAATAAAACAATTAATTTCTTGGGCAATGTGGCAATGAATAAAATTATGGGTGATGCCACTGTCAATGAGGATGATGAACTTCTGATGCTTAATGTAACCAATTAGCTTGAGGGGTTGGGGAGTAAAGAAGCTAGTGAGATCATTCAATGAAATGACTGACTAGTTCAACTTCTGGGGGGTTTGAGGGAGGAGTAATATCAGTTGGCTCTGGTAACTCGACCACTTCTTCCAAAACATCCTAAAAATGGACATAAAAAGATTTTTTCTCTTACATTTGTGACCCGGAACATATTTTTCATCACAATTATAACAAAGGCCCTTGAGTTGGCATTTATCCATTTTTGCCTGGGTCAATTTATGGATCTTCAGTGGAGTGGAAGGAGGGGTTGGAGTGGCGGATTTAGGGAAAGGAAGAAATGATGGTTTTTTGGTTTGAGAAGAGACAACCTGTTGTGATTCATTATCTCTTTTAGTAGCTTCCACCCAACTCTGAGGGCAAGACATGAGGACATGGGAATGAATCTCATCCTTGAGACCATTGTTAAAGAATTCCTAGAGAAAAGCATAATACATGCCCTTCGTGTGGAAATCCAAGCACTCAAAAGAAGCTATAAAGTCTTCCACTATGCTAGATTTTTTAAACTTGGTCAAATGGCCTAAATGGTGGGTGTCAATGTCAAAGCATTCGTAAATATCTGCAACAAATTGTGTCCAAGACACATACCCTTGGCAGGGAATTTTTCTCCATTTCCACCATTTTTAACGTTCTAGATCTAGATGGGGAACACCATACCAGAGTTTGGCTAACTCAAAAGTAATGGCGTACAAATAGAAATAGTGTTCCATTTGAGTGACCCGGCCTGTGGAATCTAAGCCATCAAATTTGTTCACCTCCATGTGAGGGGGATGCAAGTCCCACTAAAAGTGGTTGGAAAGAAAATATGTGGACTAGGAGGATTTAGGAACTTCAGGGTTATAAGGTGTGGAAGAAGAGAAGGGATCTGGGTGGGCTTAAACAAGGCATCCATATTGTTCACTGCGTCTTGGGATTGCTAACACATGGCAGTCAATTGAGCGATGGATGTGGGAAATGATTCGAGTGGAGCAAGTTGGGAGTTGAGGTTAGAAATACTGGAGGTAATGGAAGAAATATCAATCTGGGTTTTCTCATTATCTTTTTCCAATGCAGTGAGACGTTGGTCCCAATATTGGCTGCGGGTGTGGGCCATGGGGATGAGATAGGGGGGAAGTGGGACCACAAATAAAGGGGCTACTGGTGAATGATACCATGACGATCAATGCAAAGAGATGAAGTTAATGGGATAGGTGCCAAAGAGGGCTGTCAAGTCCATGAAAAACAAATTGTTGAAAAATGATAGGTATGAGTGTGATCAGGGAGAAGAGAGGAATTCAATGGGATAGGTCTCAAATAATGGTGCATGAAGGAATTTTGCAACCCAAATGTCATAAGCAAGGTTGCACGACAATATATCTTGTCTGTTATTTTTTCTTCTATGTTTTTGTCCCAAGGGTTAAGGTATTTAGGGTTTCTATAGACAAGGGTTTTCCATATGCTATAACTCTCTGATATACTTGTGTTATAGAAATATTTGCCTCACCCCATGCAACTTGATATTAATTCCTTCCCTATGCAGACTTGAAGACCCATTTTCACTTCCCAGAGCTAAAAATCATATTTTTCCACATATACGCACCCTACAAGTTAGATAACATGTGTATACATAGGTTGCACCACTACAGCCCACGTACATAGAGTTTGGTTCTAAAAATTAAAAATATTATCGGGATTCCATGTCACATCACAAGATCCATGATCCTTGACCTTCCATATAATAGAAACATTTCGACTCGGCCCTTCATTTCCATTTGAAGGCTATAAATGGGCCATATCCAAACCATGGAAAGGGAGAGAATTCAACTTTTGAGAGCAAAGTTACTCTGGAGAAACTATTCACTTCATATTGTGTCTGCATCCCTTTGTCCTTTAAATTATGAACACATTGTTTATCCCCCAAGATCTTCCCTCTTTGATGGAGAAACTCATTGTCTCTCTTATATGAGATTGCCTTTGGTGGAGGATTGAAGTGGTGGAGGCCCAGTTGTAAGGGACTTAGTTTCTCGGTTTCGAGACGTGGCGACACAAAAGTTTGTCACTCATACACTTCTATTGATCATATTTTAATAGAAATACTCTTTTCTTGTCCAATTGATGTCTTGAAAATATTTGAATTATTGTTCCATGAGAGTATTTGTTATGAATGTTAATGGATTATGCTATTGTATGTGCTAACTTTATATATTATCACCATATGCTTGTGTATCTTGGTTTTTGAGGACAAGTTGCAGGTATAAATATTTGAGTTGAGTGATCAACGATGGTCTTCATTGAATGTCTAGATGAGGTAGGCTCTTTATCTTGTCTTGTTGGCATTTACATTTATATAGCATACTTGGGATTAGAGTTGATTTATGTAGTCATTCCTTCTATTGTGGTTTACCCCATGCCATAGAGTGATTTTCTTTGTAACAATGTTGGCGACCATACTAGGGAATGAATCTTCTATTTTTGGGGTTTGGAGAATTTTTCTCCTTTAATTTCTCTCTCATAGCCTGATTTTTCTTGTCACGTGATTGCTTGACAACCTATTTTTACTGTGTATCTAAGTTTCTTGGCCTTATCCTTACCCTAGCAGTGTTTTAATACATATACATAGGTTTTCCCTTGACATACGAGTACATACGCGAGTTGTCATTCTATAGGATGCGTACATACACAAGTTTTCCTTAAGCAATCGCATACATCAACTTTTTTAGCTTACTTGTTGAATTTGGTGTTTGTTGGGTGAGTTTTTATGGTTGTTGAGTCTTCTTGGGTCTCTATCCTAACTGTTGAGTGCTTGAAGAGTGATAGGAAACCTTTTTATGGTTGAATTTTTGGGCGGTTTTCTTTCTCATCATCTTTTTCATTGGTTTTCCTTGCATATTGGTCTGAGTGTTTACTTCTTGGTATCCTTCTTGGTTTGTCTTTTTGCTTGAAGTAGGGTCTATATATCAATTTGTTATTCAGTCCTTGCATTTTCATTCCTTCATATTGAAAATACAAAAATATACATTTTTCATTTAGGCATTTTCTCTTTTGGTTGTTTAGTATTGATCTTGATACATATATGGAAAGATTGCATTTTATTTGAAATTGCAGAGTTGAATTGAAAGTTGCATTTTTAAAAGCTTATCATCTTTTGAGAATTGAAGTTTAGCACTTAGCTTTATGTTCATATTCATTTATTTAATTTGTTGTGTCATAACATCATCAGTTTCATGACCACATATTTTGAGTAAAAAAATCCATTAAAAGTAACGCTAATAAATTTAAAATTGATTAGAAACAATTTTATTTTTCAGGGTACACAAACTAGCTTAGGATATAGAGCCTTGGAATAGAATTTTGTGAGTAAACTTCTCCAAGGCTATCAAATTAAACATATGTGTATGACTAAGGGAGTGGTGAAATCCATTGTATAATTAGTGACATCAGGAGGCTCCGCTCACACTAGAGTTAAGCACGAGGTCACACGAAGTTGGTTGCAGAGATATCCCTCTAATACATTTTTAACGCAACAGAGATATTTCTAGGGATCTATTCATATATGGGGGTCTTTCTAGTACCTTTACCTCTATGAGAGGAAGTTTTTTCAATATTTTGGGCTTTGTTACCCTTCCCATATGGTGGACCTGACTTACGACTGTTTACCTCCTCATTGATTATATCGTGGTGGATTTAGTTGCTTGACATAGGTATCCACATAGGTTACTTACAGGGGTTATTCTGTAGGTACCCTGAGTCAGATAAGGGTCGGACAACAAATAGCCTTTATGGAGGATTACCTCTCCAGGGGGCTCTGACCGACTACGTTGTTAAGCCCACGAGGGCCCTTATAACTGATCTTGATACCTCTGATATTCCAGTTAAGGGTTTATAGTGTAAATCTCAGTGTACTATGTGTATGAGCCATTGATTAATTTATGTTTTTCTTAAGAATCTGTATGCATTTCTTTACTTCATAGGTTTAAAACTTACATGTGGTATCAGAGCTCATTTTTGGCTTCAGAGGGACGCTTTTGTTGCTAAGGGTTTGGATCAGTCTTGATAGTTCAAGTTTATCTTGGGTCTGTGATAAACCTAGGTTTAGTGGGAGTTTTTGCAATGAATATTCAAGTGTAGAAAGAGGAATGGCGAGCTCTTCTAGAATCGAGATAGAGAAGTTCAACGGTAAAAACTTTGAGCTATGGAAGCTCAAGATGGAGGACCTTCTTGTAGATAAAGAACAATGGATCATTGTGGATCCTGGTACACAGCCTACTAGTACGCGGCCTATTGACACACAATAGAATGGTACACAACCTACTAGTACACAAACTACTAGTACACCACCTACTGGTATGTTGAAGGAAGATTGGGAGAAGTTGGACAGAAGAGAAAGGAGTACTATTCGACTCTACCTGGAAGATTCGGTGTTGTTGAATGTCTCAAGAGAAACTACAGCCAAGGAACTATGGGATAAGTTAGGGAATTTGTATCAATCAAAGTCCATGGTAAACAAGTTGTTTCTTCAAAAGAAGTTGTATAACCTTAGGATGGAAGATGAATATTTTGTGACAGAACATCTAAATGCCTTTAACACTCTGGTAAGTCAACTTGCCTATGTTAATATTATGATTGCAAAAGAAAATAAGTGTATTACTTTGTTGTGTTCTTTACCATACTCTTGGGATAATCTGGTTGTAGCAATTGGTAGTACCACTCAATCTACATTGAAGTATGAGGATGTAGTTGCATCCTTGTTATCTGAAGAGATGAGGTGGAAAAGCATGGATGTTCATAGCACAGATGGTTTATTTGTAAGAGGTCATACCCAAGACAGGAATCCTGGTAAGTTTTTGAGGGGGAGATCTAAATCTATAGGTAGATATAAGTCTCCAGGAAAATCTTTGAGGAAATGTTGGAAGTGTGGTAAAACAGGGCATTATAAGAAATATTGCAAGTCTAAGAAGGTTGATAAACCAAATGGATCTGATAGTACCTCTTCCATAGAGGGAAAAACCTCCACTGAAGAAGGAGGTGATTTTTACCTGGCATCTATAGGTACACATACATACTATGATGTATGGTTGATCGACTCAGGTGTGTCATACCATATGACTCCTCACAGGGAGTGGTTCTGTGAATATGAAAAATATGATGGTGGTGATGTATTACTAGGAGATGACTCGACAGCCAAAATCATGGGGCGTGGAAGGGTTAAGTTGTTGCTAAATGATGGAAGGATTAGAACTCTCCCTGGGGTTCTGCACATTCTGAAACTATCCAGGAGCCTATTATTTGTAAGCAAGTTGGATGATGCAGGAGTGGATACTGTATTGGGAAAGGGCACTTGCAAGATGGTACGAGGAGCAATGGTGTTAATGAGGGGAGTTCAGTGTGGAACTATGTACAAGTTGTTGGGAAGCACTTATACTAATGGGTGTAAAAATTTTGTTGTCCCTGAGTAGACAAATAAAGAAGACAAGACCAATATTGTCCCTGGAAAGAAGACCATGATGTGGCATCAAATACTGGGGAATATTGGAGAAAAGGTCCTTCGAACACTACACGGTAAAGGCATGGTTGAAGGTATGTCTAATTGCACTCTGGATTTTGATTTCTGTGAACATTGCATATATGGAAAACATAATCGAGTAATATTTCCATATGGTGCTACAAGAGCAAAGGGGATCTTAGAGTTGATACACAGTGATGTGTTTGGACCTATGCCTATTCCATCACTAGGTAAATCTATGTATTATGTTTCATTCATAGATGATTTCTCAAGGAACACACGAATTTATTTTCTTAGAAAGAAATCTGAGGTATTTGATAAATTTAAAGAGTTTAAGGCTCTGGTAGAAAATCAGATAGAGAAGAAAATAAAGGTATTGAGGACATATAATGGTGGAGAATTATATGGAAATGAATTCGAATAATTCTATAAGAAGTGTGGTATAGAAAAGCAGAAGACTACTCCATACACACCTCAACAGAATGGAGTTGTAGAAAGGATGAACAAAACATTGATGGAAAAAGCAAGGAGCATTCTTAGTGGTGTTGAGTTAGGACAAGAATTCTGGGCAGAGGCAGTGGGTACAGCATGTTACTTGGTCAATCGATCACCCTCATCAGCGTTGGATGATAAAACTCTACACGAGGTATGGACTGGCAAGAAACCCTCTCTTGAACATCTTAGAGTTTTTGGTTGTGATGCTTATGTACATGTTCCAAAGGAAAATAGGAGTAAGCTAGATAATAAAGCTAAAAAGTGTATCTTTATTAGTTATAAATATGGTGTGAAAGGTTATAAGATTTGGAACCCAGAAACTAAGAAGATTGTTTATAGTCGGGATGTTGTTTTTAGAGAGGTAAAAATTTTTCCAAACAAGAATTCCTACCAAGGCAAGAAGAACCTGAGAAAATAGAGCTTGAGTTGGATGATGCAAAATCTGATCATATAAAGAAGATGAAGCAGAAGAAGAAGAAGAACCTCATACCCTTGATTTTCATTCCAATTTTGCTTTATCTATTACTGATGATGATCCTAGAACTGTCAGGGAAGAAGTGAATTCAGAGGATAGTAAACTATGGAAGAAGGCCATGGTTGAAGAAATGGATGCCTTGGATAAGAATGAGGCATGGGATATAGTTGAGTTGCTAGCTGGAAGAAAATTTGCTGGTAGCAAATGGTTGTTTAAGAAGAAGTTTAATGCAAAAGGAAAGGTGGAGAAATACAAAGCTCGGTTAGTAGAAAAAGGTTATTCCCAGGTAGAGGGAGTTGACATTGGTGAGATTTTTTCTCCTGTTTCAAAGTTAATGTCTATTAGATTTATTTTTTCTATTGCTACTGCTTTTGATCTTGAAGTGGAATAGATGGATGTGAAGACAACATTCCTACATAGATATCTGGAAGAACAAATCTACATGAAGTAGCCAGAAGGATTTGTAGTGAAGGGAAAGAAAGAGTTGGTTTGTAAGCTAAAGAAGTCACTATATGGTCTGAAGCAATCACCTAGGATGTGGTACCAAACGTTTGACACATACATCCTTGGATTGGGATTTGTGAGAAGCAGGGTTGATCACTGTGTATATTCCAAGCAGGTTGGTAATCACTTCATTTATGTAGTGTTGTATGTTTATGACATGTTGTTGGTAGGAATAACATGGATGTTATCAAGGAGGTGAAATTGCAGCTATCCTATAAATTTGACATGAAGGATCTCGGAGTTGCTAACTTCATTCTGGGAATGGAGATTAAAAGAGATTGTGCAAACAAGAAACTATGGTTGAATCAGAGAAAATATGTTGAGATGATATTGCAGAGGTTTAATATGCATGGAAGTAAAATGGTCAAGGTTCCTATTGTTAGAATATAGAAGATTGTGTGCTCATTTTACCATTGATGATACCCTCGTCACCCAACCATAGGCTGAAGCCACCCTCTGAGCACCTTAACCTTGACTGAGAATTACTCCGAAAGAAAACCCTAGGCTAGATAGCCAAACAAGGTGTAGTGCATCTTCCTCCAAGGATAGCGCACCAACAATAGATGATCAGATAGTCCAAACCCTAGCCAAGAGATAGTCCAAGCCAACACTGAAACTACTAGCTGCAGCAGCTGCACTTGCAGCTCTCCTCCACACGTGCGCACCAAACTGGGAACTGCAGTGTGCACCAGTTGTTGTCTTCAATTCTGAGATGTGTCAAATGATAACTGGTGCCCTGTATTTATACTAGTTCTGTCAGATTTGCGGACCAAATTCTCCTTATGGATATGCGCCTGTTCAGTATATTATTATTATTTATGGTCGACTTCTTCTCTTGGAGGCTAATAACCTAATATAAATTATCTTCTTGAGCTGACAAGACTTCTAGGGTTATTAGCCAACTCATTAGGGTTTTCTCTTGCTTTCCGGAGTCTTTTATTCTCATCAGGTTCACACGTGGAGGTAAATACCTCCCACAACTACCATAATATTAACACTCCCTCCTAGCTAGGGAGGTATTACAGGTAATGGTCTTGAGCACAAAAACATACCATTTACTTGGTAGCATCAATATAGTCATCTAGACTATCTCATGACTAGATCATGAGCATTACCATCACCATCAGTTGCATCATCTCTCGAAACCATACTTCAACTAAGTAATTAGACATGATGTTGGATAAGTCACTCACACCATAGAGTGATACAAGAGTCATTCTTATAATCTAGAAGAGTAAATGCTCTGAACTATTTTTTGTCTGGAAAAATCTATGTTCATCATTCGTCTGGATGATGATTATCTCCAATAAACTGTTGATAGTCTTCAAGGCAATTAGAATAAAAATAGAACACAACTGTGTCTATCCATAGTAGTACATAACTATAATCCAGTGGTTCACTACCACACCAAGTAACACACAAGTACTTTATCAACAATGTATAGTCACGAACAGTGGAACATATCCACCACATTAGTCTTCATCTATTGTCATATAGTCTTCATAACAAACATCTGATAGAAACCTGCATAGAAACAATGTTATGATATAAACTGAATCATCTGGGCCAATCTTTCACTCACATCTATGAGATCTGAAAGAATATCTGCCTCAGTAACAGTGGAACATATCCACCACAGTAGTCTACATCTACTGTCATATAGTCTTCATAACAAACATCTGATAGCAACTTGCATAGAAACAATGTTATGATATAAATTGAATTATCTAGGCCAATCTTTCACTCACATCTGTGAGCTCTGAAAGAATATCTTCCTTAGAATAGAATAATGAGATATATGGACTATTCTTCTCAAGCAAGGAAGAATAATTGTCATGTCTTCTGAACCTGGACCATTCCCCACCCTGGTCCATTCTTCCTACACTAATCAAAGTGCACCCTGGAGAGAATGTATAAACCTAAGGAATGTTGAGCCTAGACCATTCCCCACCCTAGGCCATTCCTCCTACACTAATCAAAGTGAACCCTGGAGAGAATGTATAAACCCTAAGGAATGTTTGTCCCTAATTGTTAAGCTTGGACCATTCCCCACCCTGGGCCATTCCTCTTACACTAATCAAAGTGCACCGTGGAGAGAATGTATAAACCCTAAGGAATGTATGTCCAGACCATTTCCTCTGTTAACCACAAGAGGAAAATATTGTCCTGCATCAACCCCCAAAACAAACCATTCCTCATGTTAACCACAATGAGAAATTGTTGTCCAGTGAGGCGGGCCAGTCTTCTTGAGTAACCCTCAAGAAGAGAGACTTCCCTAGACCACTCCCCATGTTAAACACAATGGGATGTTGTTGTCTATGATACATCAGCAATCAGACTACTTCCCATGTTAACCACAATGGAAATTAGAAGTCTCAATCCACTTTCCGAACAGAAAAGAATTTGTCCAAGATGGACATTTTTCAAATTTAAAGATGAATGCCTTCAATAATGTTTTCAGTGATCCCTCCTAACTTGGAGAGTCATTTCTTCCTTTTTCAATACGAAGGAATTTGTTTTCATGAGCTCTAGCTTGAGTACGCAAACTCTTTCATCTTGGATAGAATCTTTACCAAAAATGTCTACTTATCTACTCATCTATGGAGATATGTATTGGAGAATCATTTTCTCCTTTATGGACTTCATTATGGATAATGTAATACTTGATTTCAAATGTACTTTAGTCTAGAACATTGTGAAGGCTTCATGTAGATCTGAACAATAGAGTATATCATAGTTGGAAAAATGGAACATATCTATGTGGCACTTCTTCTGTCATCATGAGATCTGATCTACTGAGTAGTCATCTTGATGTTATAGGAAATATTCACCACGCTTCTATTGTGCACTGGAGCTTCTCCACCAAGTTATCTTCTTCTATCTACGTACAAGAGTCTCTTTCTAGTATGCCTCAAGGTCTTAAGATTGCTCTTCATATTCTCTTTTATTAAATTTCTCTGGAGAACATTCTTTGCATTCATCTGATGTAGAACTCCAACTCATGGATGTTGTGGATGATATAATGACTCATGTAGTGATATGTCTAGTGTACTGGAACAAGTAATCATCATAGTCTTCTCCCTCCATCAGGGGGAACCTCTGGTTCTAGATCTCTCAATGCTTTCATTCATAAGTCTTCCATACAATGTTCTTCATCACGACTTTCAATTCTTCTGCTTGATTGCTTTTAGTGAGTTCATATCAGGCTAGTATACAGTGACTGGTTGTTCTAGTTCCTCTTTATTTCTTTGAATCCACGTGTTCTTCTTCATGTTTTTCTTTATCTCTTGGGTCCATGGAGTTTCTTATAGATTCCATGCCCTAGATATTCCACTTCTTCCTTTCATCATAGGATCATGGATCTAAATGGATAATCAAGAATACTTTAAGGCTTCTCTTCGAAGAAGTCTTTTTCTATGGTTGAACTGAACACGTACTGTCTTTCATGGCTGCTACCATCGATATATATATTTCATCATCTTCACTGGATCATAGGATTAGCTCCCTTCTAACCCTTGCTTCATGTAAGAGTGCATATAATCGGCTCCTTCTGTCTAACAGAGTCCACGCTTCTATCTGCATACTTATGTCTTCTGTAATATATAATTGCCTCTCTTGTCTAACAGAGTCCATGCTTTTGTCTTGTTGTCTTCTACAAAATGTCATGAGTATTTTTCCAATTTCCTCTCGATTTGTTGACTTCTTTCTATCTTTGCTTCTTCTAAGTTTCTTCATGAATGATTCGGCTTATCTTGCAATAACTTCTTGTATTTCATCCTTTCATGTGTATTATATAATGATATCCATTTTCATTTTGTTTTTTCTTCCAGAGATATAATTCTTCTTGGAACACATTATCTTCCAAGAGATAGATATACAAGATATGTACAAAGACAATGAAAACAAGATATGTATAAGAAGAGTGTTGTTACCTTTTAGAAGAAGAAGTCTCTTCCATCCTACTTAGCCTTCTTTGTAGGTTCCTTTTCTTCAGAAATCGATGCTTCGTGTTTCTCCTTCCTTTTCTTTAGCTCGGAACAATGATTCTTGTAGTGACCATACTTTCGACAGTTGTAGCATTGCACTTCTGAAATGTCTTTCTCTTGACTTGGCTTCCTCCTTGAACCAAACTTCCTTTTGTTCCTGAAGTTATTGAATCTTGCTGTGAAAGATTGATCATCGTACTTCTTTTGGGGTTTTTCTTTTTCATTGATCCTTGATTCTTCTTGAACACAACAAGTCCAAATTTCTTCAAATGTCGAATACTCCTTCCTTGTGTTCATGCTTGCAGCAAATGCATCCCACATCTTGGGAAGACCATTGAGTACTATGTTCACCAATTCCTTCTATGAAGTGATCTCTTCAATAGCTTGTAGTTGATCTCTTAACTAGGAGATCCTTACAAAGTATGATGTTGTGTTGTCATCATCATTCATCTTCATGTCACAGAGCTCATTCTTCAGACTCATAACTTGTCCAATGTTTCTGACTGAGAAGAGATTTGTTAGGGCATAGTACATCTTATTTGATGAGTCAATATGGGAGATGTAGGGTATCAAGTGGTCTTTTATAGAATCCACTATGATAATCATGGCATTGATGTCAACATATTTGAACTTCTCCATAGCTACAACGTTCTACAGTTCCTTCTCTTTTCCTTATTCAAACTCTGGCTTCACGATCTTTCCTTTCATGATATGTAGCACTTTATTCTTGGAAAGGATGAGGTCAATCCTTGTCTTCCACACTCTGAAGTTAGAGGCTCCATCTAACTTGTTCTTAGACTTCATAGAGTTAATCATGGCTTGCTTGACTTGGTCAAACCCTAGATTTGACTAGAAATTCAAACTTCATGTCTTGGCTTGCTGATAGTATCAGGAGATGCACTAGGCTAGGGTGCACTGATATGTCCGTAGATTGGGTCAATATATTCACTTAAGGTGCCTCAACGAGAGGATTAGGGTTTCTTCAACTGCTCCTACTAGTAACCCTAGCGACATTGTCTTGGAAATTGCTTCTGCTAGTAACCCTAGCGGTAGTTCCTCAGTGAGCTCAACATCCTAGCAGTTATGTTTCCTTCCAATGTTTAGACTAAATGAAGGAGGTGTGGGCCCATAACCTGCTAGAATATAGAATATTGTGTGCTCGTTTTACCATTGACGATACCCTCATCACCCAACCATAGGTCGAAGCCACCCTCTTAGCACCTTAACCTTGACTACGAATTACTCCGAAAGTAAACCCTAGGCTAGATAAACAAACAAGGTGTAGCGCATCTTCCTCCAAGGATAGCATGCCAACAATAGTTGATCAGATAGTCTAAACCCTAGCCAAGAGATAGTCCAAGCCAACACTAAAACTGCTAGTTGCAACAGCTGCAGCTATAGCTCTCATCCACACGTGCGCACCAAACTAGGAACTGCAGTGCGCACCAGTTGTTGTCTTCAATTATGATATGTGTCAAATGAGAACTGGCGACTTGTATTTATATTGGTTCTGCCAGATTTGTTGGGGCCGACTTCCCCTTCTGGATATGTGTCTGTTCAGTATATTATTATTATTTCTAGCCGACTTCTTCTCTTGGAGGCTAATAACCTAATATAAATTATCTTCTTGAGCCGACAAGACTTCTAGGTTTATTAGCCAACTCATTAGGGTTTTCTCTTGCTTTCCAGAGTCTTCTATTCTCATCAGGTTCACACGTGGAGGAAAATACCTCCCGTAGCTACCATAATATTAACACCTATTCCTATAGGTGTAAAGTTATCTACAGATCAGTGTCCCAAGACACATGAAGAAGAAGAGGTCATGTCCCATGTTCTATATGCCAGTGCAGTTGGTAGTTTGAAGTATGCAATGGTCTGTACTAGACTAGACATTTCACATGCAATGGGAGTTTTGAGCAGGTATATGTCAAAACCAGGGAAGGAGCATTGGACAACAATAAAGAGGGTCTTTAGGTATTTGTGTGGCACTACCAATTATGGATTGTGCTACCAAGGAAGACCAGGATTGGACAAAGTGGTGGACATACATGGCTTTGTTGATGCAGATTGGGCTAGAGATCTAGATCGTAGAATATCTACAAGTGGGTATGTGTTTAACCTATTTGGAGGAGAAATCAGTTGGATGAGCAAAATATAGGATGTAGCAGCACTCTCAACTATAGAATTTGAATACATGGCAGCCACTCATGCAAGCAAGGAAGCAGTATGGTTACAGAGATTGTGTTCAGGTATTGGGTTGGTAAAACAAGCAGTGAGATTAGATTGTGACAGTCAAAGTGAAATTTTCTTGGCAAAGAACCCAGCTTATCATTCGAAGAAAAAGCATATTGATGTTCAGTATCACTTTGTGAGAGACATGGTTGAAGAAAAGAAGGTGTTGCTGGAAAAGGTTGACACTTTGAAGAATGTTGTAGATTCATTGACAAAGTCTATGAGCATAGAAAATTTCTCCTGGTGTAGAGTAAAAATGGGCATTATTTCCCTGTATTGTTGACTATATAATCATGTGGAACCCTGGATGCAAAGAAAACAACAAGTGGGAGAATATTGGGTATGTGTTATATTCTTTGCATGTGTGTGTGTGGGCGCATCAGATTCGACAACTGCGTCTGACGATCCCAACTTCGTCAGAAGAGTTGAAAGGTGTGGCACCAAGGAAGGTTGGTTTTCTCCCGATTAAGGGTTTCCAATGTAAATCTCGGTGTACTATGTGTATGAGCCATTGATTCATTTATGTTTTTCTTAAGAATCTATATGTATTGCTTTACTTCACAGGTTTAAAAATTACAAGCATTTGGCCCTTTTGTTTATTTTGGTGTGCTCTTTGATTGTTAGTTGGCCTTATGATTTATTTTTTATATCTCGAGTCTTGAGTCATCGTGGAGCCATACCATATTCCTCGTCAGTATCATCATTTGCTAAAGTTACCACCACATCTTGAGTCTTTTCCTTCTAAAAGGCACAAAGTTATCAAACATGGTACACACACCTCCACTTACCAAACTTATGATCATACAAGTATGAGTATTGAGTTGAGTCAGAAAGATATTGGGAGTCCTTCAACTCCCATACCTATTGTAGTTAATGGAACTCCTTCGATGCCTTCAACCACAATAGTTGTAGTGCCAGAGGTTCCCGTCATCACTCCTATCTGGCCTGTGGTTGGTACTCAACCCATGGTAACGAACCCTTTTGGGTCTCTTTTTGGTATGCATGGATACAATACTTAGTCCATTCATTCAGTCTCTAACACTTTCTCTTTTGGTATGCCGAATATGACATTGTAACTTTCATCTTTCATTCCAACGAATAATACAAATCCTAGTATTGGACTTGGGGGCATGTCTCCTCTGCATATTTCACTCTCGTTTGGTGGAGCTCATATTCCCCAAACGAATCATACGGTTGGAATCCGACCTCCTTTTCATCCTGGGTCTAATCCTAGTTTTAATTCTCATGGATGGAGTAATAAACCGGACGGACAAGCTACTACCTATGTTCCGTCCTTTACACCTTCCTCCTCCACAACAATTCTGACCAACACGTTTGGAATGACGAATCCACCTCTATCCTTTGGAATTCCACCTAGAGGAGGTTAGTTTCATACTATAGGAAACCCTCGGCTTGGAGCCACTCCAGCTGGGGGAAATATTTATAACCCTCATTATAAAATTCCTACTAGGATGGTGCCCACTCAACCTATTGTGAAATAGTTTGGAGGAGGTTATTACCATACCAGATAGGGACATAATGCATACCAAAACCCTAGTTGGGATGTGATTCCTCAACATCAACCTTTCCCGAGGGAATGGGGTCAAATTCCGCAACCCTGACTCCCTTTTATGGCAACACTTAATTTTCTATACTTGTCAATATTAATGAATGAACCAATGCGTCATGATCCATCATGGCCCCTCGTCCCCACCAATATTCCTTCAAATATTCTGAAATTCGAGGGCAATATTGGGGAGGATCCTGGTGATCACGTCACTAATTTTCACCTTTGGTGCTCTTCCAATTACCTTAATGATGATTCTATTCATTTAAGATTGTTTCAACGCACCCTCATGGGGGTCGCAGCGAAATGGTACATAGAGCTTCCAGTGGGAACATACTAGAATTTTAATCATATGATTTTAGTCTTTCTCAACCACTTCCAGTTGTCAGTTCATTACGATGTCAGTATAGAACTTATGTCGGCCCTCCGCCAGGACAAATCCACCCATATCTAAGATCACATCCAAGAGTGGTGTAGACAGAAGAGGTTGATCAAAGCCTACATTCCTCTAGAGTTCTTGTTGGAATGGATTCTTAAGTCTTTATTTCCCTACATTTCGAAGGATGTTTCTACATTCAGGGTAACATCCGAAGAGGAAGCTATTTTCAAATCCTAGCAATCAGATCTCATATATGCTCAATATGGGATGTTATACGAAATTCTTTCTGACGCATCGAGGTCAAACTACGACCCTAGAAAAAAGCTTAGGCCTCATGCCAATGGAATTATAGGCTCCACAAATACTAAGTCTACAGACTTGGTGACTAACCAATTGAAAGAGTTATCTCTAAGATAGGTTGTAGCAGGACAAGCTTCATCTATGTCCTCCACTACCACCCAGTCGGAGGATGTGCATTATGTACAGTTGTAGCCTAACTTAAAAGGTAACCAGCAACCAGGAGGGAATAAAAGGAAAGGACGTGGTAACAATCATAAGGGTGAGAGTAATAATAAACCCAAGGAAAATGCTAATAATGATAGATCGAATAACAATGCTGGTGAGGGCAAGAAAGAAAAGAGGAAGGTGAAGTTTCCTTGTAAACTTTGTACTGATGATCACCTTACCCACTTATGCCCCAAACTTGAGGAAGCCGCGAGGCTCTTATCTCAACCATATGTTGTGATAAAGAATATATTTCCACATAATCATCACATGGCCTCGAGCTCCTCCAATGATGAAAATGCGTTGAATGGGAATCAAAACCCACTGGCGCATGAAGGTGAACATCTATGTGTAAATATGGTCAAGTCTTAGATTAATGTAGTGTTGACGGGCGAAATTGACCGTCCGTCAACTGCGAGAGTGGAACCGGTCCGGGGTTGTCTAAATAACCCAAGCCGTTTGGAATGGACCACCCTGATGAGTTTAACAGCTCCGTTGGCCGCTCTAAGGTCTCCTACGAAAACCAAAGAGAAAACTGATATGAATTAACTAATCTAACTAAACAAATAAAACTAACTAAAACTAATAAAACAAACTAAACTAAATATACTAATCTAACTATAAACTACTCAATAAACTAAAACTAACTACAAACTACTCTAACTATTATATATACAAAAGACT
>ML780977.1:1120433-1139508 GCA_009831015.1 Picea engelmannii
TAGTACATTTCTTTAAGAACACTTTTACTGTGATCATCTAATTCTCTGAAACTAGTCACTTCCTCGAGATTGAATCGAGAATAGAATTTCCCTGGATCTTCTGGATCCCTGATTAGAACAATCCTCATGTAGAAGGTCAAACAGGCCCTTCTTTAACTTTTTTGCTTTCATCATCCCTTCTGGAGTCTCTTCGTTTTCCTGCAATTTAGAAAGGATTTTATTCTCTGTAGCATACTCTTCCTTAGACTCATAACGTTGATATTGGTTTTTGTTTAAATATGTTGAAGCCACATAATATGCACTGCCCACAATGTCTTTGAATACATCACCCGGTTTGTAGAAGACCGAAAGGCCAAAATTAGTGCCCTTCAAGGGCGAATCTTCATCCTTGCTGAGAAACAGAAAATTCTCTGGCTGGAGATCACGGTGTATGACACCCATTGAATGGCAAGTGTGAACCACCTTAACCATGTCTCACGTTACATTTCTATCTCCGATTCACACAAGAGAATTCAATCTCTCTATGCCCTCCAGATCGTCTAGGGAAACCACAAACCCTCAGTCTGGTTGCAGATCATTTTAAATTTATATCCAGGTTGACTTATTACATAAAATTTGCAAATCCGGTCTCTAAACTCGCACAATCCTCCAAACAGCAATAAAAGTATAGATGGGAAGCCCTAGAAACGCCAGAAACTTTCACAGGTCGTATAAATAAAGAGGTATTCAAATCTAGCTCTGAAAATGTCAAACCATATCAAAACAAATGACCAGAGTTACCTCAGTACGATTTACGAATCTAAGGAAACCATCATATTAGCGAGGATGAGCGTGGCAAGGAACAACTTAATTTCTGGTGAGGAGGCAGGCGTTTACAGCTGTAATATCCCATATAACACAGCTCAACAATTATATCAATTGGTTGACCAATAAACAATGATAAGTGCATGCGCAATCAATGTTATACCAAAGTTTTTAATCTACCAGCAATCGAATTGCAATCAATACCAAACTCAACTATGCGCCAATGTAACCACCGATATCCATAGCTTAACCAATGTGTCGATATATGTAACCAGCATACCAATAGTTAGAACAGTAGCCATAGGCATTATATTAATAGATATGCATGAATATCCATGTATCTTATGAACCAAAGGCCAAATAAGAAGCCAATCAAAATACTAATGCATTGCAAAATCAAATGAAATCCAATCACACCATTGATATAAGAATGCCCAATGAGTATACCAATGTGTGCGAGTGTTATACCATAATGTTCAAACATCCGACATGAAGTTCAACACCCCAAAATCATGTATTCGCCAATGCATTAATCAAACATTTAACCAAGGTGTCAAATTGAAATTACATAAAATTGATATGCCAAGATTTATAACAAGGATCAACAATAAGGATCACAAAAGATAAATCTTGACCCCCGTGCAATTCCATGAATCAATGTTCAGGCAAGTCATAAAATGCAAATTCAAAGGCTAAATGTCTTCAATAAACCAAGTTATATAATCCATCGAAGTATGAAAACCGATCAAAGGATATTGCGGATCATGTAAAAATCAACAAAAAGGTAAGCGCAATATGCATAATGACACAAAAGATATTGGCAGTTCAGATAATGATCGAAATATGACCTCAAAAGGAGAAATCTTCATGCTTACACTCGTGAAGACTTAGCAAAGACAAATGTGCAAAAGTCTCAAGAAATGAAAGTTTCGTCTATTTGGAAAATGCGACGGAAAACTTGATGTTCGCAAGACATAGGTGTAGGCAGCTTACAAGAAAATGGAAAAAATTGAAATGGCTACCAACATGTAGCCAATCGATATCGCGATTTCGGGTCTTCACAGACTGTTCCAGGTCTAGAGTCTCCCCCTCCTCTAGAAATTCCTTTGTATATTAAAAATCCAAAGCCTCCACCTCGTATTCCGAAAGGAGTACTAAAATGATCTACCCACAACCCTAATGCTAGAGTTGCCCATAACTACTCTATTGTCGAAGATCTTAGTCAAACCCCTTGTGCGATGTCGACTTTGGAGGTAATCCAGACGTGTCCTTCATAGAGGAATGCCTTTTTATCTGTGTTAGAAGCTCTCGACCCATGTGGCTCTAAGGTTATCAAGTTTGACATCATGGATGTTAAGCCTCTCTTGCCTTACCACGTGTCCTTTCAAATCCATGTGGATTACTTGAGGTATACCATCAAACGTACTATTATTGATGAAGGCGTTGCAACATGTGTGATGTCCCTAACCTGTTGGAAATCCATTGGCTCTCCAACCCTTTCTCAATCTCCGACTATGTTGGCCGCATTTGATGAACGCTCTTTCCGTCCCCATGGTATTCTTCCCACCTTTCTAGTCCAGTTAGGAGGAAAGACAGTGGAGGTGTATGTCGAGGTGGTTGATGTGCCCCTTGACTATAACTTATTTCTAGGGCATAATTGGACTTATGTTATGACTGCAATCGTATCATCTATTTTTCGTACTTTATTCTTTCCTGACAAAGGGGAAATCATGATGATTGATCAGTTATCCTTTGCGCATGATAGTCCCAATGCATCAGTTGGACCTTCAATCCCCGTGATCGAAAATTCTCAACCGACAACTGAGGATATTGGTGTTATAATGTATTCCTCCCTCATGGTTACCTTTGATTTCATGGCACCAATTCATCACATTTATGCCATGTCCAATAGGTTTGCTTTGTCAGTGAGGTCTCCATACTTCATATTTCAACGATCCTTGGACCCTACCTTCCCCGACCATGTCTTGTGAAGGTCATTCACAAATTGGAATGGAAATGCCACTTTCAGCGATCGATATAGCATATCATGTTGTTCTCAACTCTATTGTTGACTCGGATCTTGTCTCCTCGCAAACGAACAAGGAGGATCTTGTTCTCAGGCCCATATGGGCCACCTCATCGTCTTTTTCACATGATTTAATCGATGATACTTTACCTTTGGATGAAGCCATCTTAGAGGCCATGAGTGGTCCTGATAGGCCATGGGATGATATTCATCATCGCCCTTACTTCCTCTCAGATCTTGTTAGGATCGAACATGATGATTTTAGATCTACCTTGAATGAGATGGTCAGTCACACCATGGTTCCACTAAATACGCATGTCATTTATGCCCAAGGAAACATGGTGAGTATTTATCCTACCGTCATGATCGGCATCTCTCGAATTCTTGGTAAAGTTGAAAATGTATATATCGGTATGGATTGCTCACCTGAAGAAATTCAGATCTACATCGATATGTTGAAAGAATTTTGTGATGTATTCACTTCATCATATGAAGAGATGCCAGGAATCGACCCTCTCATTGTTGAACATGAGATTAAAACCTACTTGGATGCTAAACCTGTTCGGAAATAACTTAGAGCTGTTAATCCTAGGAAGGCCCCTACTATTAAGTCAAAGGTGGAGAAACTGCTTAATGTTGGTTTTATCTACCCAGTTCCCTTGACTTAATGGGTATCCAATCCCATTCGCATGAATAAGAAGCAAGGAACCATCTGTGTGTGTATGGATGTTCGAGACCTGAATAAGACCTGTCCTAAATACAACTTCCCAACACATTTCATTGATCAGATTCTTGATGAGTGTGTGGGAAGAGAGGTTTTTTATTTTATGGATGGATTTTTAGGATACAATAAAATTCAGATCAAACCCGAGGATCAACATAAGACGACATTTATTTGTCCTTGGGGTACTTTCGTATACCAGAAAATTCCTTATGGCCTTAAAAACACTAGATCAACCTTCCAACGAGCTATCACCTTCTCTTTTCATGATCTTAAGCATATGGTCGAAGCTTACCTCGATGATCTCGCTTCTCACTCTTGCAAGAGAGTAGATCACTCTACCCACCTTTGACTAGTTTTTGAGAGATTTCGTTATTATCGCATCCGTTTAAACCCTCACAAGTGCATCTTCTGCGTTAGGTCGAGTCGTATTTTAGGATTCTTAGTTTCTGAGAATGGGATCATGGTGGATCCTATGAAGGTTGAGGAAATACTTCGGTTTCCTCCCCCACACAACTTTCGTCATCTTCAATGTTTATAGGGGAAAGATAATTTCTTACGTCGATTTATAGTAAACTATGCTAATATTACTAAGGGTTTCATGCATCTCTTGAAGAAGGACACTTTGTTTATATGGGATGAGTGAGCCCAAGAATCCTTTGATTCAGTTAAGAAATCCTTGGTATCGACACATCTGTTGAGGCCTCCAGACTACAAAAAAGATTACCTGCTTTATATTGCCCTGTCCGAAGGGATGGTTGGTATCGTTTTGGTTCAGGAGGATGATGAGCTCCATGAGCATATTGTCTACTACCTTAGTCAAAACTTAGTCATCCCTGAACTTAAGTACTCTCACATTGAGAAGTTATCCTTGGCTGTCATACACACGGTTCAAATATTGAGGCATTATATATTTCTGTGCAAAACTACCGTAGTTGTCGATGTCAATCCATTTCAATACGTCCTTACTAGGAGTATCATAGGGGGGAAATACAATAAGTGGATTGTCATTTCGCAAGAGTTTGACCTCGATTTTGCTTCGGTGAAATCCCATAAATTGCTAGTTTTTGTCGAGTTAATATCGGACTTCCCTAGACTGGATGAGGACGCTATTCATAAGGATTCATTCGCGGATGAACATATTTTCCTTATCTCATCTTCGGACCCCTGATATGGAGACATTTTGATATATCTTCAAACCTTGAAGTTCTCTCAGCATCTGTCAAGAGACAATCGACGACGTATATGGTATCAAGCTAAAAGCTACCTTATCATCGATGACACATTGTATCATTGAGGTGTAAATAATATCTTGTGTCATTGCTTGAATCACGAGGAGGCTGAGTCCATTCTTAATGACTATCACAGTGGGGCTTGTGGTGGTCATCTATCTGGGCTTGCGATAACCCAAAAAATATTGCAATCTAGTTATTTTTGGTCATCTATTTTTAAAGATTATGTAAAAGTGGTCAAGAAGTGTCACCCTTTCCAATTGTCCACTCGTAAATTGTGCTCGCATCCATCCCCTCTTCACCCGGTCATCATCGTCAGTCCCTCACCAAGTGGGGCATG
Organism: Picea engelmannii; assembly: GCA_009831015.1. Classification (NCBI taxonomy): domain Eukaryota; kingdom Viridiplantae; phylum Streptophyta; class Pinopsida; order Pinales; family Pinaceae; genus Picea; species Picea engelmannii. The sequence goes on from ML780977.1 coordinate 1,125,557, forward strand.
GATTTTGTGGACTACAACCCAACTTTGGCTGGGTGGAATCAACATATTATTGTGGCCATAGACTACTTTACTAAATGGGCAGAGGCCATGCCTACGATTAAATATGATTGTAAGACTACAACATTTTTCGTGTTCAATCAAATTATAGCCCAGTTTGGAATCCTGAGGGATATTGTCACTGATCATGGCAGTCACTTTTAGAACAAAATGATGAAAGAGTTAGCATCAAAATTGGGGTTTAAATATGGTCATTCTTGACCTTACTATCCCCAAGAAAATGGACAAGTAGAGGTTGTGAACAAATCTCTCAAGACCATTTTGCAAAAAACTGTCAGCCAGAGAAAGTATGACTGACATCTAATGTTTTACCCTATGATTTGGGCATATCGAACCTCGGTTAAGACTTCCACCAGTTTTTCTCCTTTTCAGTTAGTACATGGTGTGGAATCGATCCTTCCTATTGAATGCAGAATCCCTTCCCTCGGACTAGCAGTTAAGCTCCTACTTGACACCTCCGATCTCAAAGAACACCTCATACACCTAGAGAGCTTAGATGAGCAGTATTGAGATGCCTCTATGACTATCGAAGTGAATAAACGGTGTGTTAAGGTCTAGTATGATAGGTATGTCTGTCCTCAACAATACGCTGAGGGTGACTTGGTCCTCTTGTATGATCAAGCCAAAGAACCGTTGGGGGCAGGAAAGTTCAACCCCATGTGGCATGGTCCTTGTATCCTGTGATGTGTCTTAGAAAAAGGAGCCTATAAATTGGAATATTATGAAGGGATTATGATGGTTGAGCCCATAAATGGGCTCTGCTTGAAAAGATATTATGCTTGAGCCCCCAATATTGGGCACAACTCTTTATATACTAGTGTATCTTAGTGTATATATATCTTTTCCTTTGTGTCATCAGCTTGCTTATCAAGTTTTCCCTTGGTTGGAAGATGTCAATGAAGTCTTCAGTTTATTTAGGATTTGTAGACAGTTGCAGTCATCATACATGGAACTTGGCTTCCACCACTTGGGTCATTTACTCACCCGAGGGTCAACTGGTGTCTTCAGGTGGCGTTTGTCTAGGGCCATCAACGAATAATGTGGTTGAATATAGCACCATCATAGAGCTTTTACGCAATGTCATTTCACATGGTGTTCATTCTTTAGAAGTTCCCCTAGACTCCCAGTTAGCAGTATGTCAATTAAACGGCAGTTATCGTGTGCGAGACCCTACTCTACTCCGACGATTCCTCAAGGTATGACTTTTGGAATGAAATTTTGATTTTATTACTTATAATCACATACCTAGAAGTTCTAATTATGTATCTTATGCATATGCTAATTATGTCCTAGATTGGTATTTGTCACATGACTAAAGTAAAGAAAACACATCCATCAATGTACACATTGTAACATATTTGAGTAAAGCCGAAGACCAATTTTTTTATATTTCAACTCTCCAAAAAATATGGTGTCATAGTACAAAATGGGGCTCACACCCTCAAAATACATATATGGCCAATAGATATAATGACCATGGCATCTACACTTAGAGCACCAGATGCGTATCATGATATCATACTATGGTGTTTGTGATATGTCGGAAGAGTAGCACCCATGCACAAGGCACACCCACCACCTTCCACTTCATAGCCTCTGCCAAATCCTCTACCTGAACCATAGGAATATTGTGCGTCAAACGAGACAGGTTCCCCTGCACATTTTGTAGCACTCTCTTTGTATCTCCTCCCGCTAGCTCATCTCCCCGGTACCTCCGTCGATGTCGTCGGAGTCCATATGGTCATCATGGACCCACGTATGTGTCACAAAGTAATTGTCAATACTTGATACCATTCAAAAATATTTGTGTTTTTTATTCTTTTTTAAAAACACAAAAAAATCAAATATATAAAAACCTTTCATACCTATCTCACCATAGGCGAAATCTGGTGGCAATGGCATGTTTGGATCTCCTCTGTCGTCGATCCCAACATAAGGGTAGTTGTCTATGGCTATCACATGTCGATGCCACCGGAAGAAGAACTCATTGTTGTAGGGAGTTGGTACCCTACCACGTCCTAACCACCTCATCACCTTGGTCCACTGTGACATGGTTGGATCATGCAGTCCACGTGGAATGATCTCCACTCTAGGGCTCAAACCTGGAACCCTCTCAAGGAAAAAACTACATAATATAGATGCAAACCCCCTATTTGCAATCTTTCAACTGGATTTTCATGTTAGCTAGTAGAAAGGTACACCAGTCATAAATTGTGGGTCACAAGCACTCCACTACGTAGAACATGAGTGGCCTTGATGCTTGGTGCAACAAGGTTGATCCCATGATCTGTGTAAGTACAAGGAAGACGATCTTTAGACTCAGGTTCTCAATCACCCTGATGGGGAGTTGACTCCCTACTTTCTCTGTGCCTGCAACACAGTGGGTGGCAATGTATTCCTCTATGTTCATGCCACCCCAATCTCCCCAGGATTTGAGATTCACCACCTCGCCCCAACGAGATAATCCTGTGATGAAATAGATGTCATCTACTTCAATTTTCAACGGTTTCCCATCGAGATTGAAGGCCTCTATATCTAGATCCCAGAAGTTTACCAGCATTTGAAGCAATCTCACTTGATCTCTCATTCCTTTGAGAGCCCAAAACTTATAAAACCCACATAATTTTAGGGCAAGTTTGGCCCCTACATCTCTTTCCACTGCTACATCCACTTCCTCATGCTCTCTCTCTCTCCATTCAGGTACCATCCTACAAAAGGAAAGCCCTTTTTTGAGTCAAAATATTTAAAAACTTGTTTGTGGACTTGTACGCGGGATGTAATGTTAACAATCACATGTAGGGCCACATATACGTTGTCAGGATTCACTTTTCCCATGTACATGTCTCCACATATGCGACCCAATGAACCACATCTCGCGTACACCCTATTTCATAATTTGCGCCCTTTAATACTCAAAAAATGGATTCAAATTTAAATTTGTAAACCACTAGAAATGAAGAGGAGGGAAAGAGAACTTACTAGGTCCATATGGTTGTCAATTTCGTCACTCGTAGCTCCCGTAATCAAAACTTGAAGATCGTGGGCAAATTGGTCCAAAATGCACTATGTTGGTAAAAAGTCAAATGGTATGGTAAAATTGGTTATTTTTACCATTAATAGGAAATTCTTACCCACTTTACATAGTTTTTTCTATTTTTTCGACCTAATGGACTAATAGTACAGTGGAAGGAGTTTGTTTTGGTGGTTTTGTCCATGGATTTTTGCAGTTTCTAGCGTCATATCGCATGTTCGTGACTTCGACATGTATTTTCTTTGACCAACATATAGGATAGGTTGCCACTCCATCTTCCATATTTTCATTATCCTATGACTGTGATCTGTGTGCCTTAGGTACAAACCCATTTATTAGCGACATAGAACCTTCCTACTGCTATTAGAAGTGTCGTTATTGAATGGGAGAGGCTTACCAAACATGGGTGCCCTAGTTAGAACCAATATGCTATTTGGTGCCTATGCAGAGATTATTCCATAAAGACTGGGAGTCCCTTATAGCTCCAATATGATTGTGCGTTTGAACCTCATATTCTTACTCATAAGCATTTTGAACTATACCTATGGGACTCCCACCAAGTCTTATTTAATCTCTTCTCCGACTCTCTCAAAAAGTGAAAATATTTCTGAGTGAACTTGTCTCTTTCACACTCGTTAATTGGATCTGAAAGGACGTCTATTTGGTGTAAGTTTAAACCTTTTTTGGACCAAGTAGACTAATTTCAAAAAAGGAATACTCTAGTCACTAGTGTCTAGAAGAGTTCTCTTGGGTATTGTTTTATACTTTTTTGGGGCCTAGGGGACTAAATTTACGTAAAAGGACATTCTTTGGAGTTAATTTGTAATTGCATTTCGTCCTCCTGCTTGCAGTATTGAGCCTATTTCGATTCCCTCATTCTTGTTACAAGCTTATTACCTCAGCAATTTGCATCACCAGCCAAGCAAAGCCTTATTAATATCCTTTGCATCTTGACACCATGTACCCTAAGAGGAAACATTCCCCCGAGTGTACACATCCTTCATGCACCTCCTTGCATTGAGCATAAGTGTGTTCCACTGTTGGAACTAGTTTCTTACTAACGACACTCGTTTCCTCCTCTATATCATAGCATTCATTTGTCCATGAAAAAATAAAAAAAGACGGGCGGGAAAAGAATATTATCTCATTTTGGCAGCAGTAGTGTCACCTTGGAACAGAGCACAAACTTTTGAGTCTACTTATCATCCAAAGTTTGGGTTTAGCATGACCTTAGGAATCTAAGCTCGTTACATAGAGTTTACTCCTCCAATTGGTTACTATTCCAGTCCCTATGGAGAGTTTGATTGGTGCCTCTTGCATCAAAAAGTTTCATCATCAAGTCTATATCATGTCAGAGTCCTCCATATGTCTCATGCTCCTGTTCAAAGGATGTCTATAAGAATGTGTCGGCCATTTCTCAGAATTCTTAAATTTTCATGTCGGCCATACCTTCAGTGTGTCTTAGAGTTACATGAAGTTGTAGTCCTATCATGCACCCTATTCCTATTGTCATTATGGGTAGGTAACCTTGAACCCAACAATTGACATCTCCTCATTGGTCACTGATTGGGGGGTTTACCTTATGTTCGACGACAAGAAATCTATTCACACATTGGGATTCATGTAGTGTCTTGGATTCCATTAGCCTTATTGGTGGTTTCCTCACCTTTATCGACAGTTTTCCTTATTGGATGTTATTCAAAGGGTATTTTCAAGCACTACTTGCATCTAGTGCATGAGAAAGACGCACAAGGTCATTGGTTCATGAAGATGTTCTTCGTCTGAGTTCCTCCAAATCATCAAGATATTTCTTTGTACCTCATGCTGACTAATGAGAGATTCCTTATTTCTCTCCTTTCAGCGGGTCTCCTTCCATCGACTTCAACTCATCTATTCTAGAAATGAGACCTGGAGTCCTAGAGTACCTAGAAGCTTGTAGTCATCAGTGACAGGTTCTCTCGCCATCAACAGTTGGGAATACATCAATGTCTCCTGATCGATGGATTCTTCAAGTGTTCGACCTCAACACCTTTATTTGCACTTGTAAGAATGTACGCAGTGCCTTGATACCTACTTTCATTATCGGTAGGTTGTCTTGCATTTTTTAACGGTATACCTTAATGACAGGTAATCAAACGAAGTCTCATTGTGTTCGATCTCAACTCCTCTATTCACATGATGCGGACTTTCACCTTTGGAAGATCGTGTAGAAGACTTGAAGACATATGTTTATAGTCACAGCTTTCCTGAGTTGTTGCTATCATTCAACCAGTACCTATATGACTTAAGTGATCATGGGAGATCAGATTGTACTCCATTGTATATCGATATCTTCAGATTGATTTTGAGATTGGTTTTCACTGGGCCTTGTTTCTAACTATGAAAACCTATGGCATGTATCTACTTTGTATTGCTATTCATGGCCATGAACAACTGTTTGGTATATTTCCACATGGATCTGCGCTGTAATTTAGATTGGCAAACTTGTGTACAAAGTCATTATGGATTGTAATATTGTTATGAGAAACTAGTTCATCCAGATGGGTCTCCATTACTCCACTTCTAGGAATTATAATATATTTCGGCCATCACAGATACTCTTCTGTCCTCACACATTAAGGGGCATCTATTTTAGCAAGATTTTCTTCACCCCGTGAAACTTTCTCAAAGGCCCTTTTCCATTTCCCTATGCAGACTCGAAGACCTCTTTTTCACTTCCCAGAGCTAAAAATAATATTTTTCCACATATATGTGTCCTGCAATTTAGACAATATGCATATATGCAGGTTGCACCACTACAACCTGCGTACATCGAGTTTGGTGCTAAAAATAAAAAATAGTGTTGGGTTTCCATGTCACGTCACGAGATCCATGATCCTTGACCTTTCATATACTAGAAACGTTCTGACTCGGCCCTTCAGTTCCATTTGAAGGCTATAAATGGGCCATATCCAAACCATGGAAAGGGAGAGAATTCAAATTTTGAGAGAAAAGTTACTCTGGAGAAATTATTGACTTCATATTGAGTCTGCATCCTTTTGTCCTTTAAAGTCTGAACACATTGTTCAACCCCCAAGATCTTCCCTATTTGATGGAGAACCTCATTGTCTCTCTTATATGAGTTTGCCTTTAGTGGAGGATTGAAGTGGTGGAGGCCCAACTGGAAGGGACTTAGTTTCTCGATTCCGAGACGTGCCGACATGGAATTTTGTCACTCATACACTTATGTTGATCATATTTTAATAGAAATACTTTTTTCTCGTCTAATTGATGTCTTGCAAATATTTGAATTATTATTCCATGGGCGTATTTGTTATGAATGTTAATGGATTATGCTATTGTATGTGCTAACTTTATATATTATCACCATATGCTTGTGTATCTTGATTATTGAGGATAAGTTGCAGGTATAAATATTTGAGTCAAGTGCTCAATGGTGGTCTTCATCGAACATCTAGATGAGATAGGCTCTTTATCTTGTCTTTTTGGCATTTACATTTATATAGCATACTTGGGATTAGAGTTGACTTCTGCAGTCATTCTGTCTGTTGTGGTTTACCCCATGCCATAGAGTGATTTTACTCATAACAACTTGTAGGGTTGAACAATAATACTCGACCCAATATCTTAGGGCACCAACTAAGGAGGCTAGATCGTACCCTTAGACATACTACCCGATTACCCAGGTACTGGAGAGTATCTTCTGGAGTGTTGTTCTCGGTGGCACTATAACAGTAAGGTAGTCGATCGATCTATCTACAGAGGGCTTTCATATATCTAGGCCGATCCGTATACAAGTGATGTCTGATGTGCTACCACTCGAAGGGGTACTAACATGGGTTACAAGGGTGGCCAACAGTGTGTGTTTAAGTACCATTTATAGTTCCTGTGTGTATGCTTCCTCGACCATGGATTTATGCGTTGAACGCCAGATCTTTGTAGCTTTAAGACGTTGGAATACGTATCTACCCTGAAAAAAATAACCCACAATTTTCTGCCAAGGAAAGTGCTCTGATACCACTTGTAAGGTACCAAATCTATTATAATAGCAGAAAACAAAAATACCGCAGAGAATAACAACGAAACAACATAATATATGAAACCACAACACCAAAATAATACCTTTATTGATAGCAAACAATGTTCACTTGCCTCTTCGAGGGAGAAACCTCTAATAGAGCAACACTCAATTACAATAATTCTCAAGACAAAAACTTATCATGCCTTCGACTCCTATTTATACTAAATCTATCTACCAAAATAACAATCTAGAGGAAGATCTTCTAGAAGCGAAAGCTTCTATTAGGTCTTCTTACATTTGACTTATTCTTCCTTATTACTAGGCCTTATTAATATCGGCCTTTATTACATGGAAAATATATTATTCTACCTATGTGAGGGGTTAGGGAGGTTAGGTCCCTAACATAATAGTAACCCTTCATTATAAAATTAAAAAAAAAAAATATTCACTTTAAATTTATTGACTTTTTGTTAATTATCAAAGTATAAAAATTAAAAATTTTGAATTTGTAATTTTTTTATATGCTTATAAAAATATGAAGGGATGGCAAGTGTGGGGGGAGTCTTCATAATCTAGAAGGAAAAACGGTAACTACCTTTTATTAGGGACTTGGACAAACGAAAAACAACCATGCAAAAGCCTATGCACTCTTATGTGGTCTCCTTGTAGCCAAAGAAGCCAATGTTAGAGCATTATCAGTTATTGGAGATTCACTAGTAATTAGTAAAGCAATGTTTGGGAAATCCTCCCCACTGGGTAGAAAACTAGAAATCATCATTGCATGAGCAAAAAATGGAGGTTAGTTATTTTCATAAAATCTTATACTTCCATGTCAAGTGAGAATTAAATGTTGAAGTAGGCCATTCGGCTAAGAAAACCTCTAAGCTTAGCCTAGGAATGTATTTTAAAAATGGGGAGTATGCTCAAATTTCTATCCCCTAAGGTTTGGGTTGGAAGGGAATGTCATCCACCATTTAATATTTTCATGATTCAAATCCTCACACATCAAGTTTGTGGCATCGATATGGGAGCACCAGGGACATGCCATATCCCTTATTGCATGTGAATGTCTTCTTTAGCTTTGGTTATTGAAAGTATTGGTTTGCATCATCATTGGCTTTGTGGGATAATGGGCAGGTCATGTTCTAGAAGTGGGAATAAATTTGGTTGGCACTTAGGAGCATCCGACCAAATTATAAGAACTTCCTCAACATATGGCCTGCTTGTCAATCATTTTATTTCAAATTGGAAAGAGTTTCATTGGAATGTGGTGAATATTGTTGGCCAGGTGTTTGATGGACCTTTGAATAACTCTCTCTAGATGGAAAGTGTATTTGAAATCTAGTTTTTTCCCTTGTTTCTTCTTAGTTATCCTATTCTATGTGCTCATTTCTAGGATTTCCATTTGTGGGGAAATTTTGGGTTCCAACCTCTATCTAGATTTTGAGCTTCTGTGGATTTCTAGTGTGCCTAGTGACACATCCTCTGTTCCTCTGGTCAGAGTCTCCCACATTGGTTCAAGCATCCATTTCCAAGTTCAATTTGCAGGGATTTCAAGCATGGAGAATAGAGATGTTTTGGAATTTTGAAGAATTCTAAGAAGGCGTGAGGATTTAATTTAGTCAAATATGAGCTCATTGTTCTTTGTGACTTCCAAAGTGCAAAAGAATGAGAATAATTGTGTATCCCAACCTGAAACCATTAAGATTTTACTAGTTCAACGGAAGTAGATGATTGATATTTTAGAAGCATACTGCAATATGTTATGAAATTTGGTTCTCAACCTCTGCATGGACACTTTATCTATAGCCTCAAATAAAAAGGTATTGGTTAATTTGGCTTGGGTGAAATTCAGGGAAGATGAAATGATTCACCAATTGAAGAAGCCAATGTACATTGAGTTTCAAGACTCTCCTCTTTCATATGTTGGCCACGAGGAAGAAAATTTTCACAATATATTATGTTAGACTATGTTTTTTTGTATTATTAAGCTATTAGTTGTTTTTGTTAAACATGCTACTTGCAGGAAAACTTGAACATAGTAAAACTTCTATTTGTAGCTTCAAAGAACTATTTATATAGGTTGGAAATACTATGGAATAGTCTCATGTATATTGTTGTAAGCTTGGTTGTGGCCCTTTGATATAATATAATATTTAGGTTTCACTTAATAGATATGTGTGTGTGATTTTGCAATTTGTAGTGTTAGTATACTTGAAAATTTTCAAAAATGTATTGATTTTGTAATTTAATATTTTTGAATTTTAGTTATAATTATGATAATATGGAAAAAAATTGTTGATTTTTATTAAAAGAGATAAAGTATAGTATTATTGTCTATTTAGATCAATTTACCATGTAAAATATTTGTTAAATCCCCTAGTGTTAGCTATTGGTATAGAGTCATATGTAAGTTTTCATACTTGTTGTTGTTGACTCTCTTGATTCTACAAGTCTTTGACAAAAGACATGGCATCATTTTACTATACCTCTTTCACAAAGTTTCCAAAAAAATTGCTCATTAGTAAGTGAAGATATTTATATTTTTAATAAGTGAATATATTTATGATTTTTGAAATTGTTTATATAACATAAATAAACACATTTATCAAATTCACAACAAATGTACAATATTGTAACTATTTTAATATTAAACTATAATTATAATTATTATATTATATATTGTATTATTTTTTGAAATGATATACATATACACTAAACCATAGAATTAACAAGGTAATCCTATGAAAACTATAACTCTAAATCACAATGAGATGAAAATAAGAAAAACATACCAAAACAAATATGACAAGCTAGTTACATGAAACTCTAAAATTTAAGTAAGTTAAAAAAAAAATTAAATAAATAATTTATATTATTTTTTTAAATTTTGAATAAATAAATTAGAATTTAAAATAAAATTATATATGTGTGTGATTTTGCAATTTATAATGTTAGTATATTTGAAAATTTTTAAAACTTTATTGATTTTGTAATTTAATATTTTTGAATTTTAGTTATAATTATGATAAGATTTAAAAAAAAAAAAAAAATGGCCCCGTATGGGGTGACATGTGGCGAAGCCGTGCCAACTGGCTTAGCATTAAGCCGGGGTTTAAATGTTGGAGGCCGTCCACTTAACACCCGCATTACGGATGCAGGACAACCATAACAGCTCTGCGATGGGAGGACTCTTCCGGCGAGCGAGCATTTACGAGCTTGGCAAGCGTAATGCTAAAGGCGGTCATGGGTATTTGCAGTCTGATTATTTGTTTTTTCTTGCTCCGGTCTCGGCTCTGCTTTGCGTTTGGAGGTGCTGGTGTTGCTCCGTGCTCCTTGCGCCCTAGCACACCATCCTTCCGTGGAGATTTGAGGCTGGTGCCTGCGTTCTCAATTGGCTTTCGCCCTCGTCCCAGACTGTGTGTATTTCCTAGAGAGCGTTCTGCAACATGCCGAGGAAACGAGGAACGCCTCGCCATGGTTCTTCTTGGTACGCTCTCAAGGAGCAGCGACAGCACAGAGAGCAACTCGAACGTGCTCTGGTCATGGCCACTTCTATGTTGAGAAAGAAGGTCCGAGCCGAGGAGAAGGCTCTACTCTCCACCATCGCCGAAAAGGAAATTGGTCGCAGCAGTATGGATACCATCATGGTGGAGGGAAGCACTGAGCAATTATACCCGGCTTGCATTGTTGAGGAAGACCCGACTCTGGAGGACCTGACGCCAATGGAGGCGCCTTGCGATATAGGGCAGTCTGGCAGTGGGGAGTGCAAGCTCAATCTGGATTTGGACGTCGATCCTCCTGGTTGCATTGTGGAAGAGGTTCCTTGGCCGGACCTGGAAGATGTGTTTGATGCTGGTCGTGTGACGGGAACGGTAGGGTGACAGGATGATGTGAAGCGAAGAGCGCCCGACGACAAAGGTGGTGACCTGCATGGCTTTCTCCTCCATGAGGAGCACTTGTCCTTGGTGGTTGAGCTCCGAGGCCACATGTCTGACCTGGAGCATCGTGCCCTCATCATGGGCCAGCGACTGGACATGCTTCTCGATGCCTACTCTGGCACTCCAGCACGGCGAAAGTGTTCCCTCTGTGCGCAGTCTTTCGCCATCCCGGCCGGCTCCACGTGGATGCCAAATGCAGGCGACAGGTCACCAATTATCTAGGTTTTTCATGGCTATTCAGTTTTATGCTTATGTTTTATGTTTTCTTAGACTTTAGGCACCTGTCTTGGTTTCCTCCGGGCAGGATGGGTGCCACTAGTTTACAGTTGTTTTAGTTATGTACCTATGCTGGTTTCCGGTTTCCGGCAGCATTTTGGTTTACTAAGACTCTTGACTATGTACACTCTGATACAGTTTTTTGATAATATATTATAGCAGGCTCCTCCTTTTTTTATCTAAAAAAAAAAATGATAATACTAAAAAAAATGATTTTTATTAAAAGAGATAAAATATAGTATTATTGTCTATTTAAATCAATTTACCATGTAAAATATTTGTTAAATCCCCTAGTATTATTAACTCAAATTGGTGTAAAGCCAGATGTGAGTTTTCATGTTTATTGTTGTTGACTCTCTTAATTCCACACGTCTTTGACAAAATATATGGCATTATTTTACTATACCTCTTTCACAAAGTTTTTCAAAAGAATTGTTCATTAATAAGTGAAGATATTTATATTTTTAGTAAGTGAATATATTTATGCTTTTTAAAATTGTTTATATAACATAAATAAACACATATATCCAATTCACAAACAACAAATTTACAATATTATAACTATTTTAATATTTTTTATATAACAAAAATATATATTAATAAAAATTATTAATATGAAACTAATTAAATATTCAATAATAATAAATTATATGAAATTATATAGTTTAAGTGGGCTTAATGGTTAAGAACATGTGTTTCCTCTGAAGAGGTCATAAGTTCAAATCCAAAAAAAGTAGGGTATGTATACCTCAGTAGACTTTACCAGTCAAAAAAAATTATAATATAATAAAATAGACAGTAATACTATATAATTATGTGGTGGTGTTATCAAATTATGTGATGTTCCAAATGAAAATTAACTCAAAATTATATTTATTTTTTTTACATAATAACAGCCAAGTCTAAAAACCCGAGTCAAAAACTGATAATAAGCTTTGGGTATTTCCATCTCAAAACCCAAAATAAAATCTCATCCTTCATGATCACTATCCCTGGGGTGAGAATCAAACTTGAGACCTCCTTTACACAATTTCTTCACATGTCTTGAGACCTCCTTTACACAATTCCTTCCATTTACATGGCACATGTCAATCAGTACTCTCATCCTTCATGATCACAATCCCTGGGGTGAGAATCGAACTTGAGACCTCTTTTACACAATTCCTTCCATTTACACGGCACATGCCAATCTGTCTACACCCCCTACGGGCTAAACAGAATCAATATTAACCAAATAAATGTTGATGATTATTCTCACTTATCGTATTGAAAAAAATATTGTACCTCCATAATTACACGATAATGTCCCATCAATGTACCTCCAAAATATACTTTTGAAAAAGATACTATACCTCCATAATTAAGCCAATAGTGTCTCACCAATGTACCTCCAAAATATACTTTTGAAAAATATATGTATCTCCATAATTACGCCAATAGTGTCCCACCAATGTACCGCCAAAATATATTTTTGAAAAATATATTGTACCTTCATAATTAAGCTGAAGGCGTTCTTTTAAGTGAAGTTCACTCTTGCATTTTCGTCGTCTATGGATACATGACACGTCGTCGCCAAAATCACCGCCATCGGTCGACGCCATCATCATAACTCGCATCGCTCTTCTTCGACATCTGGTCGACCCTGCTCATCTCGCAGCTGGCCTTCGTGCTTGGGGGTTCGACTCTCTCCACCATAGATTCCTGGCCATTGTACATACTTGCCGTGCTAGTGTGTTGCGACTGAACAAAGGTCTATAAATACAGGGGCGTATTCCCGAACGAAGCATGGCCATGTGTTGTTGATGAGATTCTCCTGTCTGGCTTGCTTTTCTTCTGAAATGGGTTCAGGCAACTCAGAGAGATCTCCTTTGACGGTGAAGGCCAAGGGTGAGGGGGACAAAATTCGAACCGTCGTTGCTGAGAAGCACCGCCACGTGAACTTTTCCTCTTCTATGATATTTTCTGTGCAATTATCATAAGGGTATACATAAGCTTATTGAATACAGTCTCCTCTGTACACGAATACTAGATATCTCTATGCCTATCGACAGTCTGTATACTAATGTCTCCTGTTATCGGCAGTCTGTATACTAATGTCTCCTGTGACGAGAAGAGCGGATCTGAGAAATCCCAAAGAGCAGAACTGTAGTGTACCTTTTTAAAGAACCAAGAGGTTTAACGCGCTCTTGTAATATTCTATACACTCTTTTATTAATAAACACAAGCCAATATAACCACATGCATTTAAGCACAATTAGACACATTTAATTGTCCAAATAAACGTATCTCTTTACTTCTATAATCACACATTCCATAACATTTAACAATAATTCATTTACACAGCGGAAACATAATACATAAGCATAATTCAAATACTTATCTTTTAACAGCTGTAGAAAACACCAACCGAGTGCAGGCCTTCCACGAACCTCTCATCCTTAGACCACACTGTTCATCAGCTCAACAGTGGGTCACCCCCGAGATGGGACCGAGCTCCACCCCAAGGCAAGGAATCCTAGGCTAGGCTGAGATTACAGGGAAGACATCACAGAAATATCTGGAAGGATTTTTCCCAAAGATGCCATCTTACGCCCACTACTACTAGACCCTCATTCCCCACATGCCT
>ML780977.1:1154968-1195200 GCA_009831015.1 Picea engelmannii
TCTTTCCTCTGGCGGACCCCTCTTTATGTGTGGCAATGATCTAATGGCCCCGAGTCCCATCATCTCCTACCGTCTGACATACCATCGTCACCTCTGGACGTCACCATCCACCTTTCCCAAAATAGTCACGTCCCATAACTATTGTCAGTTCTTCCCCCCCCATTCGCTCGTGGCAAGCCCCCTCATTATGACCTTTACCCCAATTGGTAGCCGCCACGTCACTCATCTGTATCCCTCAGTCACCGTCACCTACCATCTCACACTCTAAGTGATCCGTTGGCCATTTATTACTGGATGACCTATCCGTTAACCAGTTGACCTATCTCCCGCACCCAACGGACACCCATTTACTCAAAACTACCCTTTTTCTTCCTATTTTCACCATTTACCCACTCATCGCACCAGAGAGAATTACACTGTTTCTCCTTCGTTACAGTCAGTTTCTCCCACTAGCAGCCACCCCCCTAACGTTGTTTTTCTTGCAGGTATTGTTGTAGTAATGGCGCCAAAGTCCAAACAAGCAGAAGGAGAGGAGAATTTGTTTCTCCCGCCTCCTGTTGACCTTGACAGGATCCCACTGGTCGAAAAAGACCGCTTAATCGCAGATACAAAGTGCGATTTTGATTTCGTAGACCTTCAGTCATGGCTCAAGGAAGTTTTCCTGGACCAGAGTGATGAAATCAGACTCTGGGAGTCCAACTTACCCCTTTACCTCTTCCCTCAGATTCACCCTTTTCTAGAGTTCGCCCTCAAGTGCCAAGCCCACTACATTCCCGAGCAAAGAGTCGTCATCTCCTCGTTCGAAGAGATTCTTTTCCTCATCACGCCTGAATCCATCGACCAAATGATGCAAATCCCTTGAGCCGACTCTGCATCACCCTTCAACCTGGAAATTCTTACAGAATTATACCAGAAAATGACCTTCTCTCAAAGAGCTCAGATATTTGAGCTTTTCATTCCTCCATCCGCTCAATTTACCTCCACAAATCCTCCTTATCCTTCTTCCATGTTCTCGACTAAAGGAAACCAGATCATCTCATCCCTTTGTGCCTTGTTAGGATACTATTCAAATAAGTGGGTAGATGAACACATTCTGGGATTTTTGTCCATCTTCTCTACCGATGAGAATCCCACCACCCAGTTTGACTTCAACACATTCCTGTCAAACAATATTCACGAACAGTTCGTGAATTTTGCCACGGAAGGCATGTTCCGATACTCGTCCATATTGGCGTAGTTGTTCGTCTTCTTCCAAGTGGAAAAATTCATTTTTTCCATGCAAAAGATGGATGGAGATGGTAGACCCCAGGCAGTGACAGCATGGACCTCCTTGCTCAAGCACAACTCCACAGAGTTCAGTTTCAAGGAGTTCATTGATCAATTCTACCACCCTGTGGTAAGTATGCTTGGCGGCAGGCCCGAGCCTCGGATAAATGATGAAGTTCAGAGGATCCTGCATCTCTCGGATAACACAAAGACAGGGGATTGGTATTTGTACCAAGATTACACTCAGATCAGAGTATATGGGTGCGAGTTGGCACCGTATAAGCTGCCCAAGTACCCGCCTGTCAAAATTTTTGCTTTGGAATATATAAGGCAGATAATAAATTTCGATGATATCCATTTTGTGTCACTGAAGAAAAAACAACAACTTAGAATCAAAGGGCAGATTGGCTCCTTCATCTGTAACAATCCTGGCGCTGGGGAAGAAGCAGACAGGTTGCTAAGGGAAATGAAGTTATTCATGAGTTTCCCATGGAACTACAATCCATGTGGGATCATCTCCGAGATGAGGTTGAAAAACAAGAACATCCCCTATGTCCATGAATCTAGGCCTGAAGTCGAAAAATTTGCAAACCAGACAGTATGGGAGCCTAACACATTGGTCGAAGTAGAACAACAGGATCCCTCGGCCACTGTATCACAAACGACCACGCCACAGGTCCTGAAAGAGAAAAGGCCTAGGCAGGATTTATCTCCGCTTGTCACTGAGGTATCGTCAGAAGAATTCCAGCTGCATACCAAGAGGCCTAAGACTTTTTCAGTTCCTGGCCCGACTGGGGAAAAAGAAGCCACGTCTATTACAGTTACCAAGGTTGATAGGCCACCCCTCGGTGCAAGCCTCCAGAAGGTCATAACCTCAGCATTACCAAAAAAATCTACAAATTCTCCATTGACCACCCAGCCAGGCAAGGTGGGACCGAAGTTAAGTATCTTTGAAAAGTATGAGCTGATCAAGAAAAGGAACCAGACCCTGACCAGCAGTACTTGCGCCCAATTCTGGAAGCAGACGTCAATTGCACAACATAGGCTGCTATTGGCATTCGACACCGAGAAATGCTCAAGCTACTCATGGAGCAGAATGCACAGCTAAAGGAAATGGAAGCTGAGATGGAGAAGCTATTAAAAGAGAAAGAGCAAATGAAGCCAACGGAAGTCATTCCATTGAGTGCTATTCCAATTTCAGGAGTGAGCATAGCATCAGTGACATAAGTCCCATCCGCGACTCCATTGACATCCCTGGAGAAGACAGTCGACCTGGCTAAGTCTATGGAAAAGATGAACCTGCAGGAAACAGAGATCAACAGGCTCAAAAAGGAGATTGTGAACCTTCAGGAACTCAAATCTTTCTTTCAGACCAGCCTCTCCAAGGAAAAGTAGGTAACAGATCATCTCAAACAAGAGTTACAGCAGCTCCAGAAGCAAACAGTGGCAGGAAAAACTTTGGCTGAGGTTAAAGAAAGTGTATGGACAGACATCACTAAGTCCATGAACAAGATATGGCCCATGATACAGATAATGTTTGAGCAGAATGAATTGGTGCAGAGAAGCAAGCAGGCCATTGAGAAGATCATATAAGAATTGGGAGAGATGCCAACACAGGCAAACAAGATCATCAAGTTCCTAAATTCTAAGACCAGGGAGGAGCTGGAAGAGCTGAAAATTGAAGACAGAACAAAGACCATCCTTCAGGTCAAAAGAGTTTTGACCAAGAGAGGATTAATGCTTCAGCTGGAAGAAAAGGTTCAGGCCATGGACCTAGGGGTACAAAGATTCTTTAGTAAGATTGAGGCTCTACAGAAGAAAGGTCTTCCTGATCTGAAGGTAATCAATGATAAATTGATGACACTCCCAGACTACAAGAAGAGATTGGCCGATGTGGCTAAGGATAGTTCAAAGTTTGCAGGAATTCAAGGCAACATCACTGGCAAGGCATTTCTAGATGCACTTCAGTGGGACATCAGTATTCAACATGAGATTCGATACATCTTCCTCACCAAGCCTACCTTCGCCAAGTACACAGAAATGGATGAAGTGTATCGAAGGCTACTCAAAGTCAACGTGCCCAGTCATCTTCAATGGGAGGAACTCTGTGATCTGATCGAGTAGCAGATGAGCTATCCCAGTCCAGTCATTTGTCTAGTCAGATGAGGTCATGCAAAGGCTTCATCAACGGCCCACCCAGAAATCAGCATGCAGTTACACCACATCATCAAGCAGTTCCTAGATTTAGGAAATTTGTTAAGTTAGTTAGGCTAAAAATAGATTTAGCACGTCCTGGTCATTAATGACAGGATCGTTTGTAATTTGAGTTATAAATACTTCATCTTTCTAAGTATTGAGGGTTGTTGATCTTCACACCCTGAAGCTATTAGACTGTAATATTTTTGAAGAGATCTTTCATTAATACAAAGAGGCACTTTTACAAGATTCTTGTGTGTATTCACTGGTGATGTTTTCCTCTCTAAGTTGAATGTGACTCTCGCTTTGTTATCATACTGTTTTCTAATTCTAATCTTTAGAAGTAACGAATGTTGTAGGATTTATCTCGTATACCCTGTTTCTGACTCAAAAGATTTTAGTGTTTTATCTTCTGGTTTTTTCAATAAAAGAAATTATTAACTGCTTCTTTGTTGAAATTATCTTCCTCGTCTTTTCTGCTATTCATCATTTATGCTACTAAAGAATCCATTGATTATATTATCTCGCCCTATGAAAGTTTTCCTTTGCGTTTCTGGTTCGGATTTCATATTTTATTTAAAACATAGACCCCATAGCCCAATGGATGTGTAGACTGTCTCAACCAACTCAACAAACACTACGATGACAAAAACCGACCTATTTATTTACCTAGCCTAATATTTAAAATTTGAAACATAGCTAAATCATACAGAGAGATCCCTCTCTGAAGTTCGAAGGGCTAGATCCCAGCTTCAAAAGAGGTTGGATAAAGTTACCTTAGTAGATTTCTTCTGCTGTCAACCTCTAGGAAATTTACCAAGCGCTAACATGAGAGACTTGCAAATCTGATGTAATCTCCATAATCCGAATAATAAGACAATCGATGCCTATGCGTCATGGACGTAGCCCAATGTTTGGGTGAACCACGTGAAATCTCTGTGTCTATTTCTTATGTGTGTGATTGTTAATTATCATTGTGAATTGTGTTTTCCACACTGACAATTCTAACAAGCAGTATCAAAGCTACTACGTTGGAGATCCGTGAGGTGAAATCTGTGGTGCAAGAAGGTGAATTGAGAGAGCAGTGTGCGTAGAAAGTCATCAACGCTCCCAAGCAGTGTTAGAGTAGCGCTAGCACACTCATACTTATGAAATTAAAAATTTCCTGGAGGCGCTCACCCGGTTCATCCACGAAAGAGTGTCGATGCTCCCCCACCAACACTCAAGGAGCGCTAGCGCTCCCCCAGCCACACTCAAGGAGCTTTGAAAATTAAACCTAGTGCTCCCCCACCCATAGTAAAGGGGCGCTAGCGCTCCCTTTTCAATAGTCCAAGGAGCGCTCCCTTTAAGAAACATTCTTATGATATTTTCCTTTTTTCAAAAAGTTAAGGTATGGTTTATTTTTGAAAAAGTAAAGGTGGAGGAGTGTTTATTAATTAAAATTGTCAAGTCACGTGGATGTGTTTTAAGGTTTTTTTATGGAGAACGATTTATTAAATGGATGGATATTTAAAGGTGGATGTATGTGAGTCATTAAAAAGTTTATTTTAAGGAATTTATATTTTTAAATTCTTTATAGTTTTAAATTTTTTTTGGTTCAACATTGTACATTATTTATTATTTAAGGATTCCTTTTAAACTACATACTATTATTTCTCCACATTTAAAAGGGTTTTATAAGCAGTGGGTATTGGGAGATTGTTTGTATTAATGGCTAAGATGGAGAGTTCGAAGTTTGAAGTTGAAAAGTTCAGCGGTAAAAACAACTTTGAGCTCTGGAAGCTCAACATGTGGGATTTACTGGTGCACCAAGGGTTGCAAAAAGCATTGGCAGGCAAGTCAAAGAAACCAACAGCCATGATGGAATGGGAATGGGAAGATCGGGATGCGAAAGCTCTTAGTACCATTCGCTTATGTCTAGCAGATGAGGTTCTGTTTAATATCGTAGGAGAGGATACAAAATCCAGCTTATGGAGCAAGTTGGAAAGTCTATATATGATGAAGTCCTTGACGAGAAAAATCTACTTGAAGAGAAAACTATACAGTTTGCGGATGAAAGAAGGTACAAAAGTTGTTGACCATTTAAATACCTTCAATACCCTTATAGTTCAATTGACTAGTATGGAAGTTAAATTCGAAGATGAAGATAAGGCTATTACACTATTGTGTTCATTGCCTGAGTCTTGGAATAATCTAGTCACCTCTATTAGCTTTAGCTCAACAGATGTTTTAGATTATGACTATGTTGTGGGAGCTTTGTTGGCTGAGGAGATGAAGAGAAAATCTAGTAAAGAAACCTCAACTTCAGAGGCGATGTTGATCAGAGGTCAAACCACAGAGAAGAATGAGAGATGATATTTCCGATCTATGTCAAGACATAGAAAGGGTAAAGCGAAATGTTGGCACTGTGGTAAAACAAGACATCTTAAGAAATATCGCTGGAAGAGAAAGGAATCTGAGGAAAACTCTACGAAGGAAGAAAATTTGGTTGTAACAAATTCAGGTATAATTGATCACGTTTTATCCATTTCTAGTAATTTAGAATATCAAGATGAATGGCAGTTAGATTTAGGTGCCTCGCACCACATGTGCTCACACAGAAATTTGTTCTTTTCTTACCAATCTGTTGATGAGGGTGTAGTGTTTTTGGGAAATGGTATTCCATGTAAAACTGTTGGGGTTGGCAGTATTAGAATTAGGATATTCGATGGTATTGTTAGGGAATTAACAGATGTTAGATATGTAACTGAGCTTAAAAAAATTTTGATTTCATTAGGAGTGTTGGATTCTTGTGGATATAAGTATATAGGTCAAGGTGGAGCTCTCACAGTGTTGAAAGGTAATTTAGTAGTGATGAAGTCAAAAAAGGTTCATAACCTTTATAAGCTAGAAGGGAGTACTGAAGTGGCATCTGAAGTGACAGATGTATCTTTTTGTTTATGGTAGAAGCATCAAGGTCATAAGAGAAAGAAAGAATTGTAGGTACTAGTAAAAGGTAAATCAGTTCTAGACTTAAAATCTTTGTTTCCGAATTCCTGCTTGTTTTATATCTCTGCAAGTTATGATGATGGTATAAAGGAATATTGTGTGTGGGATCCTACTTCTCACAAGGTCATCATTGACAGAGATACTGTATGTATGGAACAACCAAAAGGGTTGATTCAACATCGCAACGGTAAATTTGTTTGCATGTTAAGTAATTCATTGTATGGTCTAATGGTACCCGGGCAAATATACAAGAGGTTTGAATCCTTCATAGTGAGTCAAAATTTTTCAAAGGGTAGGAATGACTATATGGTTTATAGTACATTCACAGTCTTGATGTTCTTTGTTGATGATATGCTCGATGCAAGCTGAAGCATGGATAAAATCAATAAGAAAATGATTCAAGTGGACAGGACAATTTAGATGAGGGATCAAGAAGAAGCAAAACAAGTTAAGGGCATGAAAATATACAAAGATGGTAATGGTAAGCTATGGTTGGAGTTCAGAATGAACATTATAAAACCAATTTTTATCCCTCTTTCTTTCCATTATAAGTTTTTTTCAAGTATAGGGCATGTCTATAAGGAAGAAACGGTTATGCCTCATGTAAGTTTAGTAGGAGGTCTGTTGTATGTGATGAAATGGTTAAGACAAGGTGTTTCACATGCTAATGATGTTGTTAGAAACGTGACAGATTCAGGGGTTGTAGTGAAATGGGTGCTTCAGCATATGAGAAGCACAAATGTCACCTATAATGGTTACATTGAGATGGTCTGTGATAATTGTAATGTATATTTTACAGGTGTCTTGGATAGGAGGAGATCTATCACTAAATATGTTTCACAACACAGTTGTGGAAGACATGTTGGAGGTGGAGTGACCCCTCAGGAAATCCAAACTTGTGCAAGTTACACATGCAAGATCATGAAACTAGTTTTGTTAGAGAAGCTGTAGTGGTGCATGGATTCTCTTGGCTTGCAGAAAAGGTAATGAACAAAGGAAAGGAGCAAGGTATCAGGTTAATTGTTGTCAAGGTGGATATTGTTAGGATTTGGTGACAACGAGTTCCTCTAATGATAGATATGGATCCTATTATTCTAGGTTGGTTACAACCAAATAGACCAAATTAGAATATGGATAGGGATTGCATTTATTATTCAGTTTCTTGTAAATGTATATAAATACATGTAAGCACGTAGAGGCAAAAACAACTGTGAGAGACTGAGTGTGTGAGAGACTTGCAAAACTGATGTAATCTCCATAATATGAATAATAAGACAATCGATTCCTATGATTGGTGGATGTAGCCCAACGTTTGGGTGAACCACGTGAAATCGTTGTGTCTATTTCTTATATGTGTGACTATTAA
This sequence comes from Picea engelmannii, assembly GCA_009831015.1. NCBI lineage: Eukaryota > Viridiplantae > Streptophyta > Pinopsida > Pinales > Pinaceae > Picea > Picea engelmannii. The sequence continues at coordinate 1,162,785 of ML780977.1, forward strand.
TTATCACTGTGAATTGTCTTTTCCGCACTGACAATTCTAACAAGTGGTATCAGAGCTACTGCGTTGGAGATCTGTTAGGTGAAATCCGTGGTGCAAGAAGGTGAATTGAGTGAGCAGTGTGAGCGGAAAGTCATCAGCCCTCCCAGGCAGTGTTAGAGGAGCGCTAGCGCGCTCATACTTATGAAATTAAAATTTTTCTTGAGGTGTACACCCGGTTCATCCACGAAAGAGTGTCGGCGCTCCCCCATCAACACTCAAAGAGCTCTAGCACTCCCCCAGCCACACTCAAGGAGCATTTAAAATTAAACCTAGCGCTCCCCCACCCAAAGTAAAGGGGTGCTAATGCTCCCTTTTCAATAGTCCAAGGAGCGCTCACTTTAAGAAACATTTGTATGATATTTTCCTTTTTTCAAAAAGTTAAGGTATGGTCTATTTTTTAAAAAGTAAAGGTGGAGGAGTGTTTATTAATTAAAATTGTCAAGTCACGTGGATGTGTTTTAAGGATTTTTTATGGAGAACTATTTATTAAATGGATGGAGATTTAAAGGTGGATGTATGTGAGTCATTAAAAAGTTTATTTTAAGGAATTTATATTTTTAAATTCTTTATGGTTCTAAACTTTTTTTGGTTCAACATTGTACCTTATTTATTATTTAAGGATTCCTTTTAAACTACATACTATTATTTCTCCACATTTAAAAGGGTTTTATAAGCAGTGGGTATTGGGAGATTTTTTGTGTTAATGGCTAAGATGCAGATTTTGAAGTTTGAACTTGAAAAGTTCAGTGGTAAAAACAACTTTGAGGTCTGGAAGCTCAAGATGAGGGATTTATTGGTGCAACAAGGATTGTAAAAAGCATTGGCAGGCAAGTCAAAGAAACCAACAGCCATGAAGAAATGGGAATGGGAAGATCTGGATGTGAAATCTCTTAGTACCATTCATTTATGTCTGGCGGATGAGGTTTTGTTTAATATCGTAGGAGAGGATACAAAAACAGGCTTATGGAGCAAGTTGGAAAGTATATATATGATGAAGTCCTTGACAAACAGAATCTACTTGAAGAGACAGTTGTACATTTTGCGGATGAAAGAAGGTACAAAAGTTGTTGACCATTTAAATACCTTCAATACCCTTATAGTTCAATTGACTAGTATGGAAGTTAAATTCGAAGATGAAGATAAGGCTATTAATAATTACACTATTGTGTTCATTGCCTGAGTCTTGGGATAATCTAGTCACCGCTATTAGCTTTAGGTCAACAAATATTTTAGATTATGACTCTGTTGTGAGAGCTTTGTTGGCTGAGGAGATGAGGAGAAAATCTAGTAAAGAAACCTCAACTTCAGAGGTGATGTTGATCAGAGGTCTAACCATAGAGAAGAATGAGAGAGGTTCTTTCCGATCTAAGTCAAGACACAGAAAGGGTAAAGAAAAATGTTGACACTGTGTCAAAATAGGACATCTCAAGAAAGATTTCTGGAAGAGAAAGGAATCTGAGGAAAACACTACGAAAGAAACAAATTTGGATGTAAAAAATTTAGGTATATTTGATCACGTTTTATCCATTTCTAGTAATTTACAATATCAAGATGAATGGCAGTTAGATTTAGGTGCCTCCCACCACATGTGCTCACATAGAAATTGGTTATTTTCTTACCAATCTGTTGATGAGGGTGTATTGTTTATGGGAAATGGTATTCCATGTAAAACTGTTGGGGTTGGCAGTATTAAAATCAGGATGTTCGATGGTATTGTTAGGGAATTAACGGATGTTAGATATGTAACTGAGCTTGAATCAAATTTGATTTCATTAGGAGTGTTGGATTCTTGTGGATATAAGTATACAGGTCAAGGTGGAGCTCTCACAGTGTTGAAAGGTAATTTAGTAGTGATGAAGGAGACAAAGGTTGATAACCTTTATAAGCTGGAAGGGAGTACTGAAGTGGAATCTAAAGTGACAGATGTATCTTCTTGTTTATGGCAAAAGAATCAAGGTCATAAGAGAAAGAAAGAATTGCATGTACTGGTAAGAGGTAAATCAGTTCCAAACTTAAAATCTTTGTTTCTGAATTCCTGCTTGTTTTATATCTCTGCAAGTTATGATGATGTTATAAAGGGATGTTGTGTGTGGGATCCTACTTCTCACAAGCTCATCATTGATAGAGATATTGTATGTATGGAACAACCAAAAGTGTTGATTCAAGATCACAATGGTAAATTTGTTTTCATGCTAGGTAATTCATTATATGGCCTAATGGTACCCAGGCAAATATACATTAGGTTTGAATCCTTCATAGTGAGTTAGAATTTTTCAAAGGGTAGGAATGAATATACGGTTTATAATACATTCACAGTCATGATGTTCTTTACTGATGATATGCTCGGTGCAAGCAGAAGCATGGATAAAATCAGTAAGAAAATGACTCAGTTGGACAGGGCAATTCAGATGAGGGATCAAGGAGCAGCAAAACAAGTTAAGGGCATGAAAATATACAGAGATGGTAATGGTAAGCTCTGGTTGGAGTTCAACATGAACATTATAAAACCAGTTTTTATCCCTCTTGCTTTCCATTATAAGTTTTCTTCAAGTATAGGGCCTGTCTATAAAGAAGAAAAGGTTATGTCTCGTGTAAGTTTAGTAGGAGGTCTATTGTATGCGATGAAATGGTTAAGACCAAATGTTTCACATGCTAATGATGTTGTAAAAAACATGACAGATTCAGTTGTTGCAGTGAAATGGGTGCTTCAGTGTATGAGAAGCACACATGTCACCTATAATTGTTACACTGAGATGGTCTGTGATAATTGTAATGTATATTTTACAGGTGTTTTGGATAGGAGGAGATCTATCACTAAATATGTTTCACAACATAGTTGTGGAAGACGTGTTGGAGGTGGAGTGACACCTCGGGAAATCCAAACTCGTGTAAGTTACACAGGCGAGATCATGAAACCAATTTTATTAGAGAAGTTGCAATGGTGCTTGGCTTCTCTTGTCTTGTCGAAAAGGGGATGAAAGAAAGGAAGGATCAAGGTATCAGGTTAATTGTTGTCAAGGTGGAGATTGTTAGGATTTGGTTCCAACGAATTCCTCTAATGATAAATCTGGATCCTATTATTCTGCGTTGGTTACAACCAAATAGACCAAGTCAGAATATGGATAGGGATTGCATTTATTATTCGGTTTCTTGTAAATGTATATAAATACATGTAAGCCCGTAGAGGCAAAAACGACTGTGAGAGACTGAGAGTGTGAGAGACATGCAAATCTTATGTAATCTCCATAATCCGAATAATAAGACAATCGATGCCTATGCTTGGTGGACGTAGCCCAACGTTTGGGTGAACCACGTGAAATCTCTGTGTCTATTTCTTATGTGTGTGATTGTTAATTATCACTATGAATTGTGTTTTTCGCATTGACAATTCTAACAAATGGTATCAGAGCTACTGTGTTGGAGATCCGTGAGGTTAAATCTGTGGTGCAAGAAGGTGAATTGAGTGAGCAGTGTGAGCAGAAAGTCATCAGCTCTCTCAGGTAGTGTTAGAGGAGCACTAGCACACTCATACTTACGAAATTAAAAATTTTCAGGAGGCGCGCACCCAGTTCATCCACGAAAGAGTGTCGACGGTCCCCCATCAACACTCAAGGAGTGCTAGCGCTCCCCAACCACACTCAAGGAGCGTTGAAAATTAAACCTAGCACTCCCCCACCCATAGTAAAGGGGTGCTACTGCTCCCTTTTCAATAGTCCAAGGAGCGCTCCCTTTAAGAAACATTCGTATGATATTTTCCTTTTTTCAAAAAGTTAAGGTATGGTTTATTTTTGAAAAAGTAAAGGTGGATGAGTGTTTATTAATTAAAATTGTCAAGTCACGTGGATGTGTTTTAAGGTTTTTTTTATGGAGAACGATTTATTAAATGGATGGAGATTTAAAGGTGGATGTATGTGAGTCATTAAAAAGTTTATTTTAAGAAATTTATATTTTTAAATTCTTTATGGTTTTAAACTTTTTTTGGTTCAACATTGTACCTTATTTAGTATTTAAGGATTCCTTTTAAACTACATACTATTAGTTCTCCACATTTAAAAGGGTTTTATAAGCAGTGGGTACTGGGAGATTTGTTGTGTTAATGCCTAAGATGCAGAGTTCGAAGTTTGAAGTTGAAAAGTTCAGCGGTAAAAACAACTTTGAGATCTGGAAGCTCAAAATGCGGGATTTATTGGTGCAACAAGGGTTGCAAAAAGCATTGGCAGGCAAGTTAAAGAAACCAACAGTCGTGACAGAATGGGAATGGGAAGCTCTAGATGCAAAAGCTCTTAGTACCATTCGTTTACATCTGGCGGATGAGGTTTTGTTTAATATCATGGGAGAGGATACAACGTCCGGCTTATGGATCAAGTTGGAACTTATATATATGACGAATTCCTTGACAAGCAGAATCTACTTGAAGAGATAGATGTACAGTTTGCGGATGAAAGAAGATACAAAAGTTGTTTTCCATTTAAATACCTTCAATACCCTTATAGTTCAATCGACTAGTATGGAAGTTAAATTTGAAGATGAAGATAAGGCTATTACACTATTGTGTTCATTGCCTGAGTCTTGGGATAATCTAGTCACCTCTATTAGATTTAGCTCAGCAGATGTTTTAGATTATGACTCTGTTGTGGGAGCTTTGTTGGCTAAGGAGATGGGGAGAAAATCTAGTAAAGAAACCTCAACTTCAGAGGCGACGTTGATCATAGGTCAAACCATAGAGAAGAATGAGAGAGGCTCTTTCTGATCTAAGTCAATACACAGAAAGGGTAAAGAAAAATGTTGGCACTGTGGAAAAACATGACATCTCAAGAAAGATTGCTGGAAGAGAAAGGAATCTTAGGAAAACTCCAGGAAGGAAGCAAATTTGGCTGTAACAAATTCAAGTATAATTGATCACGTTTTACCCATTTCTAGTAATTTACAATATCAAGATGAATGGTAGTTAGATTCAGGTGCCTCCCACCACATGTGCTCACATAGAAATTGGTTCTTTTCTTACCAATCTGTTGATGAGGGTGTAGTGTTTATGGGAAATGGTTTTCCATGTAAAACTGTTGGGGTTTTCAGTATTAGAATCATGATGTTCGATGGTATTGTTAGGGAATTAACGGATGTTAGATATGTACCTGATATTAAATCAAATTTGATTTCATTAGGAGTGTTGGATTCTTGTGGATATGAGTATACAGGTCAAGGTGGAGCTCTCACAGTGTCGAAAGGTAATTTAGTAGTGATGAAGGCAACAAAGGTTGATAACCTTTATAAGATGGAAGGGAGTACTGAAGTGGCATCTGAAGTGACAAATGTATCCTCTTGTTTATGGCAGAAGCATCAAGGTCATAAGAGAAAGAAATAATTGTTGGTATTGGTAAGAGGGAAATCAGTTCCAGACTTAAAATCTTTGTTTCCGAATTCCTTCTTGTTTTATATCTTTGGAAGTTATGATGATGGTATAAAGGGATGTTGTGTGTGGGATCCTACTTCTCACAAGGTCATCATTGATAGAGATATTGTATGTATGGAACAACCAAAAGGGTTGATTCAATATTGCAACGATAAATTTGTTTGCATGCTTGGAAATTCATTGTATGGCCTAATGGTACCTAGGAAAATATACAATAGGTTTGAATCCTTCATAGTGAGTCATAATTTTTCAAAGGGTAGGAATGACTATACGGTTTATAGTACATTCATAGTCTTGATGTTCTTTGCTGATGATATGCTTGATGCAAGCCGAAGCATGGATAAAATCAGTAAGAAAATGACTCAGGTTGACAGGACAATTCAGATGAGGGATCAAGGAGATGCAAAACAAGTTAAGGGAATGAAAATATACAGAGATGGTAATGGTAAGTTGTGGTTGGATTTTAGCATGAACATTGTAAAACCATTTTTTATCCCTCTTTCTTTCCATTATAAGTTTTCTTCAAGTATAGGGCCTATCTATAAAGAAGAAAAGGTTATGTCTCGTGTAAGTTCAGTAGGAGGTCTGTTGTATGTGATGAAATGGTTAAGACCAGATGTTTCACATGCTAATGATGTGGTCAGAAACGTGATAGATTCAGGTGTTGCAATGAAATGGGTGCTTTAGCATATGAGAAGCACAAATGTCACCTATAATGGTTACATTGAGATGGTCTGTGATAATTGTAATGTATATTTTACAAGTGTTTCAGATAGGAGGAGATCTATCACTAAATATGTTTCACAACACAGTTGTGGAAGACATGTTGGAGGTGGAGTGACCCCTCAGGAAATCCAAACTCGTGCAGGTTACATAGGTGAGATCATGAAACCAGTTTTATTAGAGAAGCTGCAGTGGTGCTTCGCTTCTCTTGGCTTGCAGAAAAGGTGATGAACACAAGAAAGGAGCAAGGTATCAGGTTAATTTTTGTCAAGGTGGAGATTGTTAGGATTTGGTAACAACGAATTCCTCTAATGATAGATGTGGATCCTATTATTTTACGTTGGTTACAACCAAATAGACCAAGATAGAATATGGATAGGGATTGCATTTATTATTCAGTTTCTTGTAAATGTATATAAATACATGTAAGCCCGTAGAGGAAAAAATGACTATGAGAGATTGAGTGTGTGAGAGACTTGCAAATCTGATGTAATCTCCATAATCCAAATAATAAGACAATCGATGCCTATGCTTGGTGGACGTGGCCCAATGTTTGGGTGAACCACGTGAAATCTCTATGTCTATTTATTATGTGTGTGATTGTTAATTATCACTATGAATTGTGTTTTCCACACTGACAATTCTAACAAGTGGTATCAAAGCTACTGTGTTGGAGATCCGTGAGGTGAAATCTGTGGTGCAAGAAGGTGAATTGAGTGAGTAGTGTGAGTAGAAAGTCATCAACGCTCCAAGACAGTGTTAGAGGAGTGCTAGTGCACTCATACTTACGAAATAAAAAATATTCTGGAAGTGCTCACCTGGTTCATCCACGAAAGACTGTCGGTGCTCCCCCATCAACACTCAAGGAGCGCTAGTGCTCCCCCAACCACACTCAAGGAGCGTTGAAAATTAAACCTAGAGCTCCCCCACCCATAGTAAAGGGGCGCTAGCGCTCCCTTTTCAATAGTCCAAGGAGCGCTCCCTTTAAGAAACATTCGTATGATATTTTTCTTTTTTCAAAAAGTTAAGGTATGGTTCATTTTTGAAATAGTAAAGGTGGAGGAGTGTTTATTAATTAAAATTGTCAAGTCACGTGGATGTGTTTTAAGGTTTTTTTATGGAGAACGATTTATTAAATGGATGGAGATTTAAAGGTGGATGTATGTGAGTCATTAAAAAGTTTATTTTAAGGAATTTATATTTTTAAATTCTTTATCTTTCTAAACTTTTTTTGGTTCAACATTGTACCTTATTTATTATTTAAGGATTCCTTTTAAACTACATACTATTATTTCTCCACATTTAAAAGGGTTTTATAAGCAGTGGGTACTGGGAGATTTTTTGTGTTAATGGCTAAGATGCAGATTTCGAAGTTTGAGGTTGAAAAGTTCAGCGGTAAAAACAACTTTGAGCTCTGGAAGCTCAAGATGTGGGATTTACTGGTGCAACAAGGGTTGCAAAAGGAATTGGCAGGCAAGTCAAAGAAACCAACAGTCATGACAGAATGGGAATGGGAAGATTTGGATGCGAAAGCTCTTAGTACCATTCATTTATGTCTGGCGGATGAGGTTCTGTTTAAAATTGTAGGAGAGGATGCAACATCAGGCTTATGGAGCAAGTTGGAAATTCTATATATGACGAAGTCGTTGATGAGAAGAATCTACTTGAAGAGACAGTTGTACAGTTTGAGGACGAAAGAAGGTACAAAATTGGTTGACCATTTAAATACCTTCAATACCCTTATAGTTTAATTGACTAGTATGTAAATTAAAATCAAAGATGAAGATAAGGCTATTACACTATTGTGTTCGTTGCCTGAGTCTTGGGATAATCTAGTCACCTCTAATAGCTTTAGCTCAGCAGATGTTTTAGATTATGACTCTGTTGTGGAAGCTTTGTTGGCTGAGGAGATGAGGAGAAAATCTAGTAAAGAAACCTCAACTTCAGAGGCGATGATGATCAGAGGTCGAACTACATAGATGAATGAGATAGGTTCTTTCCGATCTAAGTTAAGACACAGAAAGGGTAAAGAAAAATGTTGGCACTGTGGCAAAACAAGACATCTCAAGAAAGATTGTTGGAAGAGAAAGGAATCTGAGGAAAACTCTACGAAGGAAGCAAATTTGGCTGTAACAAATTCAAGTATAATTGATCACATTTTATCCATTTCTAGTAATTTACAATATCAAGATGAATGGCAGTTAGATTCAGGTTCCTCCCACCACATGTTCTCACATAGAAATTGGTTATTTTCTTACCAATCTGTTGATGAGGGTGTAGTGTTTATGGGAAATGGTATTGCATGTAAAACTGTTAGGGTTGGAAATATTAGAATAAGGATGTTCATTGGTATTGTTAGGGAATTAAAGGATGTTAGATATGTACCTGAGCTTAAGTCAAATTTGATTTCATTATGAGTGTTGGATTCTTGTGGATATAAGTATATAGGTCAAGGTGGAGCTCTCACATTGTCGAAAGGTAATTTAGTAGTGATGAAGGCAACAAACGTTGATAACCTTTATATGCTGAAAGGGAGTACTGAAGTGGCATATGAAGTGAAAGATGTTTCTTCTTGTTTATTTCAGAAGCATCAAGGTCATAAGAGCAAGAAAGAATTGCAGGTACTAGTAAGAGGTAAATCAGTTCCAGACTTAAAATCTTTGTTTCCGAATTCCTGCTTGTTTTATCTCTCTGCAAGTTATGATGATGGTATAAAGGGTTGTTGTGTGTGGGATCCTACTTCTCACAAGGTCATCATTGATAGAGATATTGTATGTATGGAACAACCAAAAGGGTTGATTCAAGATCGCAACGGTAAATTTGTTTGCATGCTAGGTAATTCATTGTATGGCCTAATGGTACCCAAGCAAATATACAAGAGGTTTGAATCCTTCATAGTGAGTCAGAATTTTTCAAAGGGTAGGAATGACTATACTGTTTATAGTACATTCACAGTATTGATGTTCTTTGCTGATGATATGCTCGATGCAAGCCAAAGCATGGATAAAATCAGTAAGAAAATGACTCAGGTGGACAAGACAATTCAGATGAGGGATCAAGGAGATGGAAAACAAGTTAAGGGCATGAAAATATACATAGACGGTAATGGTAAGTTGTGGTTGGAGTTCAACATGAACATTATAAAACTAGTTTTTATCCCTCTTGCTTTCCATTATAAGTTTTCTTCAAGTATAGGACCTATCTATAAAGAAGAAAAGGTTATGTCTCGTGTAAGTTCAGTAGGAGGTCTGTTGTATGTGATGAAATGGTTAAGACTAGATGTTTCACATGCTAATGATGTTGTCAGAAACGTGATAGATTCAGGTGTTGTAGTGAAATGGGTGCTTCATTGTATGAGAAGCACAAATGTCACCTATAATGGTTACACTAAGATGGTCTGTGATAATTGTAATGTATATTTTACAAGTGTTTTGGATAGAAGGAGATCTATCACTAAATATGTTTCACAACGCAGTTGTGGAAGACATGTTGGAGGTGGAGTGACCCCTCAGGAAATCCAAACTCGTGCAAGTTACATAGGCGAGATCATGAAACCAATTTTATTAGAGAAGTTGCAGTGGTGATTGGCTTCTCTTGGCTTGCAGAAAAGGTGATGAACAAAACGAAGGAGCAAGGTATCCGGTCAATTGTTGTTAAGGTGGAGATTGTTATGATTTGGTGACAACGAATCCCTCTAATGATAGATCTGGATCCTATTATTCTTCATTGGTTACAGCCAAATAGACCAAGTTAGAATATGGATAGGGATTGCATTTATTATTCAGTTTCTTGTAAATGTATATAAATACATGTAAGCCTGTAGAGGCAGAAATGACTGTGAGAGACCGAGTATTTGAGAGACTTCAAAATCTGATGTAATCTCCATAATCCAAATAATAAGACAAATGATGCCTATGCTTGGTGGACGTAGCCCAACGTTTGGGTGAACCACATGAAATCTCTGTGTCTATTTCTTATGTGTGTGATTGTTAATTATCACTGTGAATTGGGTTTTCCGCACTGACAATTCTAACAAGTGGTATCAAAGCTACTGCGTTAGAGATCCGTGAGGGGAAATCCATGGTGCAAGAAGTTGAATTGAGTGAGACGTGTGAGAAGAAAGACATCAATTCTCCCAGGCAGTGTTAGAGGAGCGCTAGCACACTCATACTTACGAAATTAAAAATTTTGTAGAGGCACACACTTGGTTCATACATGAAAGAGTTTCGACGCTCCCCCATCAACACTCAAGGAGTGCTAGCTCTCCCCTAGCCACACTCAAGGAGCGTTGAAAATTAAACCTAGCACTCCCCTACCCATAGTAAAGGGGCGTTAGCGCTCCCTTTTCAATAGTCCAAGGAGCACTCCCTTTAAGAAACATTCGTATGATATTTTCCTTTTTTCAAAAAGTTAAGGTATGGTTTATTTTTGAAAAAGTAAAGGTAGAGGAGTGTTTATTATTTAAAATTGTCAAGTCACATGGATGTGTTTTAACGTTCTTTTGTGGAGAACGATTTATGAAATGGATGCAGATTTAAAGGTGGATGTATGTGAGTCATTAAAAAGTTTATTTTAAGGAATTTATATTTTTAAATTCTTTATGGTTTTAAACTTTTTTTGGTTCAACATTGTACCTTATTTATTATTTAAGGACTCCTTTTAAACTACATACTATTATTTCTTCACATTTAAAAGGGTTTTATAAGCAGTGGGTAATGTGAGATTTTTTGTGATAATGGCTAAGATGCAGAGTTCGAAGTTTGAAGTTGAAAAGTTCAGCGGTAAAAACAAATTTGAGCTCTGGAAGCTCAATATGTGGCATTTACTGGTGCAACAAGGGTTGCAAAAGCATTGGCAGGCAAGTCAAAGAAACTAACAACCATGATGGAATGGGAATGGGAAGATTTGGATGCAAAAGCTCTTAGTAAAATTCGTTTATGTCTGGAGGATGAGGTTTTGTTTAATATCATAGGAGAGGATACAACATCAAGCTTATGGAGCAAGTTGTAGAGTTTATATATGACGAAGTCCTTGACGAGCAGAATCTACTTGAAGAGACAGTTGTACAGTTTGTGGATGAAAGAAGGTACAAAAGTTGTTGACCATTTAAATACCTTCAATACACTTATAGTTCAATTGACTAGTATGGAAGTTAAATTCGAAGATGAATATAAGGCTATTACACTATTGTGTTCATTGCCTAAGTCTTGGGATAATCTAGCCACCTCTATTAGCTTTAGCTTTGTAGATGTTTTAGATTATGACTCTGTTGTGGGAGCTTTGTTAGCTGAGGAGATGAGGAGAAAATCTATTAAAGAAACCTCAACTTCAGAGGCGATGCTGATCAGAGGTCGAACCACAAAGAAGAATGAGAGAGGTTCTTTCCGATCTAAGTCAAGAAACAGAAAGGGTAAAGCAAAATGTTGGCACTATGGCAAAACAGGACATCCCAAGAAAGATTGATGGAAGAGAAAGGAATCTGAGGAAAACTCTACGAAGGAAGCAAATTTGGCTGTAACAAATTCAAGTATAATTGATCACGTTTTATGCATTTCTAGTAATTTACAATATCAAGATGAATGGTAGTTAGATTTAGGTGCCTCCCACCACATGTGTTCACATAGAAATTGGTTCTTTTCTTACCAATCTGTTGATGAGGATGTAGTGTTTATGGGAAATGGTATTCCATGTAAAACTATTGGGGTTGGCAGTATTAGAATCAGGATGTTCGATGGTATTGTTAGGGAATTAACAAATGTTAGATATGTACCTGATCTTAAATCAAATTTGATTTCATTAGGAGTGTTAGATTCTTGTGGATATAATTATACAGGTCAAGGTGGAGCTCTCACAGTGTCGAAAGGTAATTTAGTAGTGATGAAGTCAACAAAGGTTGATAACCTTTATAAGTTGGAAGGGAGTACTGAAGTGGCATCTGAAGTGACAAATGTATCTTCTTGTTTATGGCAGAAGCATCATGGTCATAAGAGCAAGAAATAATTGCAAGTACTGGTAAGAGCTAAATCAGTTCCAGACTTAAAATCTTTGTTTCTGAATTCCTGCTTGTTTTATATCTCTGCAAGTTATGATGATGGTATAAAGGGATGTTGTGTGTGGGATCCTACTTCTCACAATATCATCATTGACAGAGATATTGTATGTATGGAATAACCAAAAGGGTTGATTCAATATCGCAATGGTAAATTTGTTTGCATGCTAGGTAATTCATTGTATGGCCTAATGTTACCTAGGCAAATATACAAGAGGTTTGAATCCTTCATAGTGAGTCATAATTTTTCAAAGGGTAAGAATGACTATACGGTTTATAGTACATTCACAGCGTTGATGTTCTTTGCTGATGATATGCTTGATGCAAGTCGAAGCATGATAAAATCAGTAAGAAAATGACTTAGGTGCACAAGACAATTCAGATGAGGGATCAAGGAGCAGCAAAACAAGTTAAGGGCATGAAAATATACAGAGATGGTAATGGTAAGTTGTGGTTGGAGTTCAGCATGAACATTATAAAACCAGTTTTTATCCCTCTTGCTTTCAATTATAAGTTCTCTTCAACTAGAGGGCCTGTATATAAAGAATAAAAGGTTATGTCTCGTGTAAGTTCAGTAGGAGGTCTGTTGTATGTGATGAAATGGTTAAGACCAGATGTTTCACATGCTAATGATGTTTTCAGAAATGTGACAGATTCAGGTGTTGCAGTGAAATGGGTGCTTCTGCATATGAGAAGCACAAATGCCACCTATTAGCACTAGGAGTCACCTTCTGATTGCAAGGAAGGTAAGCCTAGTACCCATCAGACTATATGTGAAAGTATGAGTTTTTTTTTTAAAGTTCGAATGGAAAAACCTCGAAATGATAATATCCTAACTCAGAAACAGGGCTAACATGTACCAGCAAATAAGGTCTTGACTAACTTCAACCAATAGTTTGGAAGTAAATGTGGATAGAAGGAAGCCTTGAATGAGACGAATGTAAGGGCTACTACAAACATCAGGTCCACAAGAGCCTAAGGAAGAAATTTTCTTAAAACAAGATCTTCTTGAAATTAGAAACTAAGGAGATAAATAAACACCATGACAATAAAATGATCAAACATCCATCATATTAGTACCACAGTTATCCATGTGAATCATTCAAAACATGAACATTTAGCATTAGAAGCAGATAGGATGAAATATAAGCTAATTTCTATTAGTCAAAAAGTCTTAAGTCCAGTACATAGCTAGATCACAATCACTTTATCCAAAATATTACAGTTTAGGGAGCCTTGCTCAACCATCCAAACCATCTAAAGAAATTGATCTATCTATTTATAACAAGAAAGACAGGCAACAGCTGGAGGTACGAGCTAGCCTCTTTCCCTTAAAAATCTCTAAACATTTATTTATTCTAATAACTCAGATAACAACCTATGTTATAAAACAGGAAAATGCTGGTGACTAATCCAATCATGCTTCTAACTACTTTGATCCTCTTTTGTTGCTCAGCTCCTGTTTTTCCATGTGTCCCTTTGGAGCCTGTAGTTGTCCTAAGAATTCCAACTGGTACTTCTGTCACTTTCTCCATCATTAACTTATCCAAAGTTGTTGGCTTAGTCTTCCTAGATCCCTGGTGTTTGCTGGCAACTTCCTTGTGTAGCAACTCTGGGTAGCGCACCTTAAACCGGAGCAAGGAGAGAAAGTAGCGCCTGTAGGTAGCACCCATGTGCCATGCATGTGTGTAAACCTGCTCTTTTTCAAATATTACGTAGCGCTTGTAGGTAGTGCCACTGTGTTGCACCCGTATACCAATTCTTCCCTCGATGGAATATTACGCAGCGCTTTACGTAGCGCCACTGTGTTGCACCCGTATACCAATTCTTCCCTCTATGGAATATTACGCAGCGCTTTATGTAGTGCCACTGTGTGCATCTTCTGTTCTCTGTAAGATATTACACAGCGCCTTTACGTAGCGCTACTTATGCTGCATTTGCATACAAGTTTGGGTAGCATTGCCAAAACGTAGCACCTTTGAATCTAGAATATGTGCAGAGAATTTTGTGTCCTTCCATGATGACATAAACCATTTTACTTAGGTGCCTTGACTATACCATAGGTAGTGCCATTTACCACTGAGTGAAACTAGCACTTAGCAAAAACTCAAAATCCATATAGCTAAACACCTAGAATCATGTATAGATGGCAGAGATAGTATTTGCATATTATTTAACCCTCCCAAAAAGGAACAATCCCCAAAAATGGTTCTTACCCTCTTACCAACTATTTTGTCATCTTTACACTTAACCTCACACTCCTTCTAGTAGAAAGAGTATCTTCAATTGACTCAGTAGACTTCTTCTTCTTAGCACTGGTAGGATTCTTCAATGTAGTTGTGCTCTCCTTAGTTGTTGGGTTGTCATCTTCAATGGCGGCCTCAACCAACACCTGTAAATTCCTTTGGGCTACCTCATCTTGGAAATGATTCAGTTCTTCCTTTAGCTTCCTGTTCTGAGCCTGGAAGCCTTTGTTCTACCTGTAGAGGTTATGGAGCTGCCTATGAAGGGGTTAAACCCTTCTTGCTACAAATCTTGCCAAGTCAAGGGTATGACTGTAGCCCTCCATAAGCTCTGTCATCTTGGCTCTCTCAGATATGGCTTCCCTTTTCAATTTAGCCACTTCTTTTCTTAATTTCTTAAGTTGTTTGATAAGTCTCTTGAAGCTCTGACCGCCAAGGGGGTTGGGGACATGTGCAGTCTCAACAGACTTCTTCTCGTCCTCTTCTTCCATCTATACAGAAATTTCCTTTTATGTTTCATCAGCCTTCTCAAAACCTTTTCCTTTATTCTTCTTCTCTTGCACATCAACCTCTTCTTTATTCTTCATAGGTTTTTCAAAGTCTTTCATAGAGATTTCATCTTTCCTCTCCAAAGGTGATCTAGGAGGCTCCCTAGGCTCAGAAAATGCTCAAAAATCAAAGTTCTGGAATTGGATGAAACCAATTCCATTGCGATCATCTCATTGCACTGATTCCGAAAGTATATTTACTTCCTCAAATGGGCTCTGTATGCGAAAGTTATCGCGTTCTGATCGAAAACCCAAACAAGTAAAAAGTCAAAGGTCAACTTTCTAAAAGTCAACATTGACGTCAGCATGACAACATGATGACGTCATCACTGCTGACATGGCAACTTCTGGAGATGACACATGGAAGAGGTACAATGGGTCGTATAACTGATGTGGACCAACCCGGAGGTGACATGTGTCACCACTGAAAGAGTGACACGTGGCACACTCGTACAGGTGGCAGGCACAGTCAACATGCTGATGTAGCAGAAGCAGGTGACATGTGGTATCATGGTAGTGGAGTGACTGGGTAGTGATGGTGGACCAACCGTCGGTTGACACATGGCATGCATTGGGCAAATGGGGTAGTGCCACGTGGCCTAGGCGTGGGCTGCCACGTGGCACCCCATCGTTTGGTGACTATGTTAAAAAAGTTTTATGTAGTCCATGGGTTTTGAACCCATGACCTACCACCACCAAGACAAATCCTTGGAAAGAGCCCCAACACCAACGTGCCATATATATTACTTATTAAATATAACATAGTTAAATTTTTTTAAAGTGAAATTTATTGCTATGTGGGCGGAAGGGGGTTGGGGCTAAGCCCCAGCCCATGGGTTTATGGTGTTATGTGACCCTGTTTGGGGGCACACGCCCATCCTTTGGGGGTTTAACCTTATCCTAAAGTTTAAAAGTGGGTTTTTACCTGTGTATGCTAATTTTTAATTATTTTGCCTGATATTATGACCAGAAAGTGTTTTGTTTGAGGATTTTAAGCCATTTGAAGGGGGATTTGATCCCAGAAAGAGGCCAGATCTTGAGGGAAGTTGGGATTCCTCATATGAGCCTTGAAAACTATAAGAACTAGGATTTTTGAAGCTTGTAGGGGAATTTTTGATGCAGGGTCATGAAGCGACAGTTTGTAAATCTTGGTATTTTCTCATGTTTTGAGAGGCGTTTTTCTCATGTTTTTGAGAAGAGTTTGATGGTGCATGGATGAATATGAGCAAGGAGGTCTTGCACAACAGACATGAAGTATGTAATGTAACAACAAAGAGCATTGTAAGAGAAATTTGAGCATTTTTAAAGAGCACTAAAGAGGTCTTCCACTTGGAAGCAGGCCCAGAGACGTAGCCAACGATTGGTGAACTCCGTTATCACCCTCTTGTCTCTATTTTTTTTTTTTTTTTTGATATTATATTCTCTTCTTTTCCAGCATGGATATTAATGGTTGATCTCTTTATTCATTAATAAGAATCAAGTAAAAGTCACATTTGATATTCCGCAAACAAGATAACAAGTTTATGTATTTCTCATTCTTAATGATCCGATGCAAAAAGTACATTAAACTAACTTGTGATTTATCAGTAATACCTTCATTTTTGGATCAAAAGGTCTTTTGGTACCTTTACCCTTCCTTTTCTGTATAGGGGTTTCTTATTTCTCTTCTACAGATTTTTCGATGCCTTTCCCTTTCTTCTTATGCATAGGGGTTTCTGGTAAAGACCTCTCTTTGAAAACCCCCTTAGAAATTGATGACCTAGTGAAAGGCCTTTTACCCTTGATTTCAATTGCTGGAGGACGAGAGGGAAAGAGAAAATTCTTCCCCATTTTAGATTTCACCTTGGTAGAAGAAGGGACTTCTTCTAACCTTGGTGGAGGTGTTGGTGAGAAATTTCTATGTGGAGAAGGACAAACTTCCTCCTCAGCTTCCCTGACCTGCTTGTTGATCTCTGAAACAGGGGCTCTGCCCTTTCTCTTCTTGTTGATCCCTGCTTTAGTACTGGTGGGTGATGAAGGACCTATGATATTTGATTGGGGAGTAGGTGTTGGGTCCAACTTGAAGTGAGAAGTAACCACAAAACGCTCCCATGAAATATCTTTCTTTCCCAACTCTTCAGAGACTAACATTTTGATCAATCCAGAGTGAAAAAGGATGGAATCCACATCTTTAGATTTGGCTTGCACCCTATCTGACATTTTACCTATGCTTCTAACCAGGTAATAAGGAACATTCATCTCAACCTTACCAATAAAATGTAACAACCTTATGTGGTAATGATACAAGGTGTTAAATTTCCCTTCACAAGTAAAATATCTATGTATGATTTTCAATATTCTGTCAAACTGATCGTTCAACTGATTTCTTGGCATACTCTTATATAACTCGTTGCCTCGATATTCAGGCTTGAAGAGATATTTAACAAAAGGTGAACTCAAAACCATGGCCTTGAACCAATTTTCACCTGAAATGGGGATCCCTGTTGCAGCTGAGATGGAGGCTTTGGTTACCTCAAATTCAAAATCCCCAACTCTGGTTTTCTTGCCATCAAAATTTAATGCTAATTGTTTTTCTACTTCTGGGTGGCCTCTCTGCATGTTCTGGCAGAAAGAGAGGCATCGTGCTCTTTGAAACATCTTCCTTGCCATGGGCTCTGTGTCAAAAAGGCGCATGTCCACATGTTTTGTTCTAACTATCTTGCCACCTTTGTGTGCTTTCTTCGACTGAGGGGTATCCATGACTCAAAATGAGGGTTCTTAAGAGGCTTAAGGGATGATAATGACCAAAAATCTTCAATTCAGGTTTCAAATGCACAAGGATGACCCTTTAAAACTGACAATGCTTAGAAAGCCGAGCTTGACTACGGGAAATAGACCTTTAGACATGTACAGGATTTTTAGAGTATAGACTATTAAGGGGTAATCTGAAATGGTTCTTTGTATAGGATGAAAGGGGAGCATGAAAAAAAAAGAGGGTTTGAGCAACGCCTCTGGGTAGCACAACACATACACAGAGGATAGGCTATTACAGGCTTGCAACTTCTAAAGGCTAAAACAAACAATAGTAATCAGACCATGGACATGAGAGAGGACGTTTACAGGTATGTAAATATGGCTCCCTTACTACCCTACAAGCTTAACAAACCAAAAACCCGAGCACAAATCTCCTGTGAAAATTAATATGCAAAGGAGGTTGTACAGGATACTTGTAAAGTCGACACCTGTTGAGATCCTCAGCGCGATCTTAGGATGAAATTGAGGAAACTTCAGCCCTGAAATCTCTCACAACATCGGATTTAGTTGACATGTGGTCGCCTAATTGGAACTGGCAAACTTACGCAGCACAACACTGCTGAACTTTCAAATTTAGAAACCATTACCAAGGATCATAAATGCAAGATCCTTTGAAGGCACTTCAACTGACTTCTAGCACTGAAAACAAGGGACACAGTATCAATCATGGAAATCATGACTTGGAGTGGATGAATGATAAATGTGACAGGTGCTATGGAACTGCTTGATGAGTAAGCAGCGCTTCCAAATCAAAAAATGATTGGACAGGTAAGCGAGGATGATGAGGCATGCATGTGAAGTCATGAGTGAGGAGAGAGGTGTGTCACATCAGCCTGATCATGGGAGGTATCAACCTAGGGACGAATCACAAGAGGGGACAAAAAATAATAAACCATGAGCTAAAAAGGGTTCACGGATCAAAAATCAAATTGAGGATCAACACATGAGCTATGACTCAAAAGTTTAGTCATCCAAGGGGTCCTATCAAACATAACATTAAAGGGATGAAAAATTCATTTTAAAGAAAAATAAAAATCTAAGGCTTTAAAAATGATAAAAACAAACTAAAAGACCCAAGGCGACTTAGTGTGATAACATCACCTATAATGGTTACACTGAGATGGTCTGTGATAATTGTAATGTATATTTTATAGGTGTTTTGGATAGGAGGAGATCTATCACTAAACATGTTTCACAACACAGTGGTGGAAGACATGTTGGAGGTGGAGTGACCCCTCAGGAAATCCAAACTCGTGCAAGTTACACAAGCGAGATCATGAAACCAGTGTTATTAGAGAAGCTGCAGTGGTGCTTGGCTTCTCTTAGCTTGCATAAAAGGTGATGAACAAAAGGAAGCAGCAAGGTATCAGGTTAATTGTTGTCAAAGTGGAGATTGTTAGGATTTGGTGACAACAAATTCCTCTAATGATAGATCTGGATCCTATTATTATGTGTTGGTTACAACCAAATAGACCAAGTTAGAATATGGATAGGGATTGCATTTATTATTCAGTTTCTTGTAAATGTATAGAAATACATGTAAGCCCGTAGAGGAAAAAACGACTGTGAGAGACTGAGTGTGTGAGAGACTTGCAAATATGATGTAATCTCCATAATCCGAATAATAAGACAATCGATGCTTATGCTTGGTGGTCGTAGCCCAACGTTTGAGTGAACCACGTGAAATCTCTGTGTCTATTTCTTATGTGTGTGATTGTTAATTATCACTGTGAATTGTGTTTTGCACACTGACAATTCTAACAAGTGGTATCAGAGCTACTGCGTTGGAGATCCATGAGGTGAAATCTGTGGTGCAAGAAGGTGAATTGAGTGAGCAGTGTGACCAGAAAGTCATCGACGCTCCCAGGCAGTGTTAGAGGAGCACTAGCGCACTCATACTTATGAAATTAAAAATTTTCTAGAGGCGCGCACCCGGTTCATCCACGAAAGAGTGTCGGTGCTCCCCCATCAACACTCAAGGCGCACTAGCGCTCCCCATCCACACTCAAGGAGCGTTGAAAATTAAACCTAGCGCTCCCCCACCCATATTAAAGGTGCGTTAGCGCTCACTTTTCAATAGTCCAAGGAGCACTCCCTTTAAGAAACATTCGTATGATATTTTCCTTTTTTCAAAAAGTTAAGGTATGGTTTATTTTTGAAAAAGTAAAGGTGGAGGAGTGTTTATTAATTAAAATTGTCACGTGAATGTGTTTTAAGGTTTTTTTATGGAGAACGATTTATTAAATGGATGGAGATTTAAAGGTGGATGTATGTGAGTCATTAAAAAGTATATTTTAAGGAATTTATATTTTTAAATTCTTTATCTTTCTAAACTTTTGTTGGTTCAACATTGTACCTTATTTATTATTTAAGGATTCCTTTTAAACTACATACTATTATTTCTCCACATTTAAAAGGGTTTTATAAGGGTTTTATGAGAGAAATTCTTTCGGATCTAAGTCAAGACACAGAAAGGGTAAAGAAAAATGTTGGCACTGTGGAAAAACAGGACATCTCAAGAAAGTTTGTTGGAAGAAAAAGGAATCTGAGGAAAACTCTACGAAGGAAGCAAATTTGGCTGTAACAAATTCAGGTATAATTGATCACGTTTTATCCATTTCTAGTAATTTACAATATCAAGATGAATGGCAGTTAGATTCAGGTGCCTCCCACTACATGTGCTCACATAGAAATTGGTTCTTTTCTTACCAATCTATTGATGAGGGTGTAATGTTTATGGGAAATGGTATTGCATGTAAAAACGTTGGGGTTGGCAGTGTTAGAATCAGGATGATCGATGGTATTGTTAGAGAATTAACGGATGTTAGATATGTACCTAAGCTTAAATCAAATTTGATTTCATTAGGAGTGTTGGATTCTTGTGGATATAACTATACAGGTCAAGGTGGAGCTCTCACAGTGTAGAAAGGTAATTTAGTAGTGATGAAGTCAACAAAGGTTGATAACCTTTATAAGATGGAAGGGAGTACTGAAGTGGCATTTGAAGTGACAAATGTATCTTCTTGTTTATGGCAGAAGCATCAAGGTCATAAGAGCAAGAAATAATTGCAGGTACTGATAAGAGCTAAATCAATTCCAGGCTTAAATCTTTGTTTCCGAATTCCTGCCTGTTTTATATCTCTGCAAGTTATGATGATGGTATAAAGGGATGTTCTGTGTGGGATCCTACTTCTCACAAGATCATCATTGATAGAGATATTGTATGTATGGAACAACCAAAAGGGTTGGTTCAAGATCGCAATGGTAAATTTGTTTGCATGCTAGGTAATTCATTGTATGACCTAATGGTACCCTAGCAAATATACACGAGGTTTTAATCCTTCATAGTGAGTCAAAATTTTTCAAAGGGTTGGAATGGCTATACGGTTTATAGTAAATTCACAGTATTGATGTTCTTTGCTAATGATATGCACGATGCAAGCCGAAGCATGGATATCAGTAAGAAAATGACTCAGGTGGATAGGACAATTCAAGTGAGGGATCAAGGAGCAGCAAAACAAGTTAAGGGCATGAAAATATACAGAGATGGTAATGATAAGTTGTGGTTGGAGTTCAACATGAACATTATAAAACTAGTTTTTATCCCTCTTTCTTTCCATTATAAGTTTTCTTCAAGTATAGGGCCTGTCTATAAAGAAGAAAAAGGTTATGTCTCATGTAAGTTCAGTACGATGTCTGTTGTATGTGATGAAATGGTTAAGACTAGATGTTTCACATGCTAATGATGTTGTCAGAAACGTGACAGATTTAGGTGTTGCAATGAAATGGGTGCTTCAGCATATGAGAAG
This sequence comes from Picea engelmannii, assembly GCA_009831015.1. Lineage (NCBI taxonomy): Eukaryota > Viridiplantae > Streptophyta > Pinopsida > Pinales > Pinaceae > Picea > Picea engelmannii. Next base: position 1,184,399 of record ML780977.1, read on the forward strand.
CACAAATGTCACCTATAATGGTTACAATGAGATGGTCTATGATAATTGTAATGTATATTTTACAGGTGTTTTGGATAGGAAGAGATCTATCACTAAATATGTTTCATAACACAGTTGTGGAAGACGTGTAGGAGGTGTAGTGACCCCTAGGGAAATCCAAACTCATACAAGTTACACAGGTGAGATCATGAAACCATTTTTATTAGAGAAGCTGCAGTGGTGCTTGGCTTCTCTTAGCTTGCAGAAAAGGTGATGAACAAAAGGAAGGAGCAAGGTATCAAGTTAATTGTTGTCAAGGTGGAGATTATTAGGATTTGGTGACAACGAATTCCTCTAATGATAGATCTGGATCCTATTATTCTGCGTTGGTTACAACCAAATAGACCAAGTTAGAGCATGGCTAGGGATTGCATTTATTATTCAGTTTCTTGTAAATGTATATAAATACATGTAAGCCTGTAGAGGCAAAAACGACTGTGAGATATTGAGTGTGTGAGAGACTTGCAAATCTAATGTAATCTTTATAATCTGAATAATACGACAACCGATGCCTATGCTTGGTGGACGTAGCCCAACGTTTGGCTGAACCACGTGAAATATCTGTGTCTATTTCTTATGTGTGTGATTGTTAATTATCACTGTGAATTGTGTTTTCCGCACTGACAATTCTAACAAGTGGTATCAGAGCTGCTACGTTAGAGATCCGTGAGGTGAAATCTGTGGTGCAAGAAGGTGAATTGAGTGAGAAGTGTGACCAGAAAGTCATCAACGCTCCCACGTAGTGTTAGATGACGCTAGCGCACTCATACTTACGAAATTAAAAATTTTCTGGAAGCGTACACCCGGTTCATCCACAAAAGAGTGTCGATGCTCCCCATCAACACTCAAGGAGCACTAGCGCCCCCCTAGCCACACTCAAGGAGCATTGAAAATTAAACCTAGCGCTCCCCCACCCATAGTAAAGGGGCGCTAGCTCTCCCTTTTCAATAGTCTAAGGAGCTCTCCCTTTAAGAAACATTCGTATGATATTTTCCTTTTTTTCAAAAAGTTAAGGTATGGTTTATTTTTGAAAAAGTAAAGGTGGAGGAGTGTTTATTAATTAAAATTGTCAAGTCATGTGGATGTGTTTTAAGGTTTTTTTATGGAGAATGGTTTATTAAATGGATGGAGATTTAAAGGTGGATGTATGTGAGTTATTAAAAAGTTTATTTTAAGGAATTTATATTTTTAACTTCTTTATGGTTTTAAACTTTTTTTGGGTCAACATTGTACCTTACTTATTATTTAAGGATTCCTTTTAAACTACATATTACTATTTCTTCACATTTAAAAGGGTTTTATAAGCAGTGGGTATTGGGAGAATTTTTGTGTTAATGGCTAAGATGCAGAGTTCGAAGTTTGAAGTTGAAAAGTTCAGCTGTAAAAACAACTTTGAGCTCTGAAAGCTCAAGATGTGGGATTTACTTGTGCAACAAGGGTTGCAAAAATCATTGGCAGGCAAGTCAAAGAAACCAATAGCCATGACGGAATGGGAATGGGAAGATATGAATGCGAAAGTTCTTAGTGCCATTCGTTTATGTCTGGCGGATGAGGTTATGTTTAATATCGTAGGAGAGGATACAACATCAGGCTTATGGAGCAAGTTGGAAAGTCTATATATGATGAAGTACTTGATGAGCGGAATCTACTTGAAGAGACAACTTTACAGTTTGTGGATGAAAGAAGGTACAAAAGTTGTTGACCATTTAAATACCTTCAATGCCCTTATAGTTCAATTGACTAGTATGGAAGTTAAATTCAAGGATGAAGATAAGGCTATTACACTATTGTGTTCATTGCTCGAGTCTTGGGATAATCTAGTCACCTATATTAGCTTTATCTCAACAGATGTTTTAGATTATGACTCTATTGTGGGAGCTTTGCTGGCTGAGGAGATGAGGAGAAAATCTAGTAAAGAAGCCTCAACTTCAGAGGTGATGGTGATCAGAGGTCGAACCACAGAGAATAATGAGAGAGGTTCTTTCCGATCTAAGTCAAGACACAGAAAGGGTAAAGCAAAATGTTGGCACTGTGGAAAAACAGGACATCTCAAGAAAGATTGTTGAAAGAGAAAGGAATCTGAGGAAAATCTATGAAGGAAGCAAATTTGGTTGTAAAAAATTCATGTATAATTGATCACATTTTATCCATTTCTAGTAATTTACAATATCAAGATGAATGGCAGTTAGATTCAGGTGCCTCCCACCACATGTGCTCACATAGAAATTGGTTCTTTTCTTACCAATTTGTTGATGAGTGTGTAGTGTTTATGGGAAATGGTATTCCATGTAAAACTGTTGGGGTTGGCAGTATTAGAATCAAGATGTTGGATGGTATTTTTAGGGAATTAATGGATGTTAGGTATGTACTTGAGCTTAAATCATATTTGATTTCATTAGGATGTTGGATTCTTGTGGATATAAGTATACAGGTCAAGGTGGAGCTCTCACAGTGTCGAAAGGTAATTTAGTAGTGATGAAGGCAACAAAGGTTGATAACCTTTATAAGTTGGAAGGGAGCACTGAAGTTGCATCTGAAGTGACCGATGTATCTTCTTGTTTATGACAGAAGCATCAAGGTCATAAGAGCAAGAAATAATTGCAGGTACTAGTAAGAGGTAAATCAGTTCCAGACTTAAAATCTCTGTTTCTGAATTCCTGCTTGTTTTATATCTCTGCAAGATATGATGATGGTATAAAGGGATGTTGTGTGTGGGATCCTACTTCTCACAAGGTCATCATTGACAGAGATATTGTATGTATGGAACAACCAAAAGGGTTGATTCAAGATCACAACGGTAAATTTGTTTACATGCTAGGTAATTCATTGTATGGCCTAATGGTACCCAGGCAAATATACAAGATGTTTGAATCCTTCATAGTGAGTCAAAATTTATCAAAGGGTAGGAATGACTATACGGTTTATAGTACATTCACAGTCTTGATGTTCTTTGCTGATGATATGCTCGATGCAAGCCGAAGCATGGATAAAATCAGTAAGAAAATGACTCAGGTGGACAAGACAATTCAGATGAGGGATCAATGAGCAGCAAAACAAGTTAAGGGCATGAAAATATACAGAGATGGTAATGGTAAGTTGTGGTTGGAGTTCAGCATGAGCATTATAAAAACAATTTTTATCCCTCTTGCTTTCCATTATAAGTTTTCTTCAAGTATAGGACCTGTCTATAAAGGAGAAAAGGTTATGTCTCGTGTAACTTCAGTAGGAGGTCTATTGTATGTGATGAAATGGTTAAGACCAGATGTTTCACATGCTAATGATGTTGTCAGAAACGTGACAGATTTAGGTGTTGCAGTGAAATGGGTGATTCAACATATGAGAAGCACAAATGTCACCTATAATGGTTACACTGAGATGGTCTGTGATAATTGTAATGTATATTTTATAGGTGTTTTGGATAGGAGGAGATCTATCACTAAATATGTTTCATAACACAGTTGTGGAAGACATGTTGGAGGTTGAGTGACCCCTCAGGAAATCCAAACTCGTGCAAGTTACAGAAGCGAGATCATGAAACCAGTTTTATTAGAGAAGTTACAGTGGTGCTTGGCTTCTCTTGGCTTGCAGAAAAGGTGATCAACAAAAGGAAGGAGCAAGGTATCAAGTTAATTTTTGCCAAGGTGGAGATTGTTAGGATTTGGTGACAATGAATTCCTCTAATGATAGATCTAGATCATATTATTCTACGTTGGTTACAAACAAATAGAGCAAGTTAGAATATCGATAGGGATTACATTTATTATTCAATTTCTTGTAAATGTATATAAATACATGTAAGCCCGTAGAGGCAAAAACGACTGTGAGAGACTGAGTGTGTGAGAGACTTGCAAATCTGATGTAATCTCCATAATCCAAATAATAAAACAATCGATGCCTATGCTTGGTGGACGTAGCCCAACGTTTGAGTGAACCACGTGAAATCTCTGTGTCTATTTCTTATGTGTGTGATTGTTAATTATCACTTTGAATTGTGTTTTCCACATTGAAAATTCTAACAAGTGGTATCAGAGCTACTGCGTTGGAGATCCACGAGGTGAAATCTGTGGTGCAAGAAGGTGAATTGAGTGAGCAGTGTGAGTAGAAAGTTATCAGTGCTCTCAAATAGTGTTAGAGGAGCGTTAGTGCACTCATACTTATGAAATTAAAAAATTTCTGAAGGCGCGCACCTGATTCATCCACGAAAGAGTGTCGGTGCTCCCCCATCAACACTCAAGGAGCACTAGCGCTCCCCCAGCCACACTCAAGGAGAATTGAAAATTAAACCTAGCGCTCCCCCACCCATAGTAAATGGGCGCTAGCGCTACCTTTTCAATAGTCCAAGGAGCGCTCCCTTTAAGAAACATTCGTATGATATTTTCTTTTTTTCGAAAAGTTAAGGTATGGTTTATTTTTTAAAAAGTTAAGGTGGAGGAGTTTTTATTAATTAAAATTGTCAAGTCACGTGGATGTGTTTTAAGGTTTTTTTTATGGAGAACAATTTATTAAATTGATGGAGATTTAAAGGTGGATGTATGTGAGTCATTAAAAAGTTCATTTTAAGGAATTTATATTTTTAAATTCTTTATGGTTTTAAACTTTTTTTGGTTCAACATTGTACCTTATTTATTATTTAAGGATTTCTTTTAAACTACATACTATTATTTCTCCACATTTAAAAGGGTTTTATAAGCAGTGGGTATTGGGAGATTTTTTGTGTTAATGGTTAAGATGTAGAGTTCGAAGTTTGAAGTTGAAAAGTTCAGCGATAAAAACAACTTTGATCTCTGGAAGCTCAAGATCTGGGATTTCTTGGTGCAACAAGGGTTGCAAAAAGCATTGGCAGGCAAGTCAAAGAAACCAACAGCCATGAAGGAATGGGAATGGGAAGATCTGGATGCGAAAGCTCTTAATACCATTCGTTTATGTCTGGCGGATGAGGTTCTTTTTAATATTGTAGTAGAGGATACAACATCGGGCTTATGGAGCAAGTTGGAAAGTCTATATATGACGAAATCCTTGATGAGAAAAATCTACTTGAAGATACATTTGTAAAGTTTGTGCATGAAAGAAGGTACAAAAGTTGTTGACCATTTAAATACCTTCAATACCCTTATAGTTCAATTGACTAGTATGGAAGTTAAATTCGAAGATGAAGATAAGGCTATTACACTATTGTGTTCGTTGCCTGAGTCTTGGGATAATCTAGTCACCTCTATTAGCTTTAGCTCAACAGATGTTTTAGATTATGAATCTGTTGTGGGAGCTTTGTTGGCTGAGGAGATGAGGATAAAATCTAGTAAAGAAACCTCAACTTCAGAGGCGATGTTGATCAGAGGTTGAACCATAGAGAAGAATGAGATAGGTTCTTTCTAATCTAAGTCAAGACACAGAAAGGGTAAAGAAAAATGTTGGCACTGTGGCAAAACAAGACATCTCAAGTAAGATTGCTGGAAGAGAAAGGAATCTGAGGAAAACTCTATGAAGGAAACAAATTTGGCTGTAACAAATTCAGGTATAATTGATCACGTTTTATCCATTTCTAGTAATTTACAATATCAAGATGAATGGTAGTTAGATTCAAGTGCCTCCCACCACATGTGCTCACATAGAAATTGGTTCTTTTCTTACCAATCTGTTGATGAGGGTGTAGTGTTTATGGGAAATGGTATTCCATGTAAAAATGTTGGGGTTGCAGTATTAGAATCAGGATGTTGGATGGTATTGTTAGGGAATTAATGAATGTTAGATATGTACCTGAGCTTAAATCAAATTTGATTTCATTAGGAGTGTTGGATTCTTGTGGATATAAGTATACAGAGCAAGGTGGAGCTCTCATAGTGTTGAAAGGTAATTTAGTAGTGATGAAGGAGACAAAATTTGATAACCTTTATAAGATGGAAGGGAGTACTAAAGTGGCATCTGAAGTGATAGATGTATCTTCTTGTTTATGGCAGAAGCATCAAGTTCATAAGAGAAAGAAAGAGTTGCAGGTACTGGTAAGAGGTAAATCAGTTCCAAACTTAAAATCTTTGTTTCCAAATTCCTGGTTGTTTTATATCTCTGCAAGTTATGATGATGGTATAAAGGGATGTTGTGTGTGGGATACTACTTCTCAAAAGGTCATCATTGACAAAGATATTGTATGTATGGAACAACCAAAAGGGTTGATTCAAGAACGCAACGATAATTGTTTTTGCATGCTTGGTAATTCATTGTATGGCCTAATGGTACCCAGGCAAATATACAAGAGGTTTGAATCGTTCATAGTGAGTCAGAATTTTTCAAAGGGTAGGAATGACTATACAGTTTATAGTATATTCACAGTCTTGATGTTCTTTGCTGATGATATGCTCGATGCAAGCCGAAGCATGGATAAAATCAGTAAGAAAATGACTCAGGTGGACAGGACAATTCAGATGAGGGATCAAGGAGCAGCAAAACAAGTTAAGGGCATGAAAATATACAGAGATGGTAATGGTAAGTTGTGGTTGGAGTTCAACATGAACATTATAAAACCAATTTTTATCCCTCTTGCTTTCCATTATAAGTTTTCTTCAAGTATAGAGCCTGTTTATAAAGAAGAAAACGTTATGTCTCGTGTAAGTTCAGTAGGAGGTCTGTTGTATATGATGAAATGGTTAAGACCAGATGTTTCACATGCTAATGATGTTGTTAGAAACATGACAGATTCAGGTGTTGTAGTGAAATGGGTGCTTCAGCGTACGAGAAGCACAAATGTCAACTATAATGGTTACACTGAGATGGTCTGTGATAATTGTAATGTATATTTTACAGGTGTTTTGGATAGGAGGAGATCTATCACTAAATATGTTTCACAACATAGTTGTGGAAGACATGTTGGAAGCGGAGTGACCCCTAAGGAAATCCAAACTTGTGCAAGTTACACAGGCGAGATCATGAAACCAGTTTTATTAGAGAAGTTGTAGTGGTGCTTGGCTTCTCTTGGCTTGCAGAAAAGGTGATGAACAAAAGGAAGGAGCAAGGTATCAAGTTAATTGTTGGCAAGGTGGAGATTGTTAGGATTTGGTGACAACGAATTCCTCTAATGATAGATCTGGATCCTATTATTCTGCATTGGTTACAACCAAATAGACCAAGTTAGAATATGGATAGGGATTGCATTTATTATTCAGTTTCTTGTAAATGTATATAAATACATGCAAGCCATTAGAGGCAAAAACGACTGTGAGAGACTGAGTGTGTGAGAGACTTGCTAATCTGATGTAATCTCCATAATCCAAATAATAAGGCAGTCGATGCCTATGCTTGGTGGACGTAGCCCAACATTTGGTTGAACCACGTGAAATCCTTGTGTCTATTTCTTATGTGTGTGATTGTTAGTTATCACTGTGAATTGTGTTTTCCGCACTGACAATTTTAACAAATAAGAGGATAGCAACGAAGTCTGTAACAACAAATTCTGTAACGGGAATAAGAGGATAACACCGCCTCAAAGGAATAATTTTTCTTTGAAACTCTTTCTAGCTGCTAGCCAAACATAAATTATCGATTATTGTTGATAAAATAAGGATAATTTTTTTTCTAATCCCATCCCTCCTTGAACATGTCAATCTCTCACGAACAAAGAACCAAACAGTGTGTCTCTCCACTAAGATGGAAGAACGTAAGGATATAGAATTGGATTTATCCGTTTAATATGCAACTATGGCAAGGCAGACGAGTAAATAAAATTCAATACTTGAAATTGATATACACCCAAAGTTGACTAAATAAAATTCAATATTTAGAAATTGAATAACTATGAAATATTAAGTTAAGCAATGTAAAATAATTTATAAATTTGTTTTAAGCATTATCTTAATTATCTTAATTGTAATTTTAAATTTTGAGAACTTCCTTATTTAAGATATCTATTTTGGTTACATTTTAATAAGAGATATACTTAGGATATATTGATATGGTTTGTCTTGTTTGTATCCTCCAATTAAAGCAATTAAACATCATTTACATTTTTACCTTACTATTAAATTCTTTATTCAGTGAAAGAAAATCCATGTTTAGAATACCTTCACTTATAATCCATTGAAATTTCTTCCCAACCCTAAAGATGAGTTACACCTTATACTAGAATAACAAGGCTTCCTATGGATCATAGTATGTTCTGTCTCGTTTCCTAATTATTGTGAAATATTCATTTTCTTTTGAATAAGTTTTACATATTTTGATTTGAATCCTAATAAATCTTGTACATAATCATGATTTTTTTATGGTATATAAATAGATTAGCTTAATTTTTATTATGTCAATATGTTGTTTGATTTACTTGTTTTATGTTATTTAAGTTTTTTCTTACAAGAAGGATGTTGGCAAATTCAGTGAACAGACAGCGAATGCTTGCCATTGATGGAAACAGTGAAGATGACAGGAAAACAGAAGACAAAGTTCAGAGAGGTGAATGATCGAAAGCAGTGAATGATCACACGTAGACGTCGGAATCCTTTAAGGATTCGAGGAGAATAATCTCAGGAGGAATAACGTTCTTATACGCGCAGGAAGCTCAGGAGGGAGAAACCGGAGCCATTGGATCGGCCTGAAGAGAACAGATCTGGACCGTTGGTTTACACGTCCAGGAGGAGCTCAGGAGGAGCCCACAGGGGAAAGAGACCGAGAGCTATTGGATCTCACTCGGAAATCCCGACAGCGGTTGGATCGGGAGAAGCTGCGGAGAGGTTAAGCGCAGGAGTATGCGTGCAGAAGAAGTGATATGAGCCGTCAAATTGGAAGCAGATACCCGTCAGTCACCGGATCTGCAGAAGGTACACGAAGGTTAAGCCTCAGGAGGAACGCAGAGAGGGAGAACAGATCTGAGCCATAGGATCTGAGAAGAAAACCCGACAGTCGTCGGATCTATAAGAGTCGCGCAGGGGTTAAGCCCTACTATGCAGAGGAGAAATCCTGGACAAGTCATCGGGATATTGGAGAGAGAATCCTAGCCGTTGATCTGGGCAGGACACACATCAGCATTCTGGTGAGGCATTTGGATATTGGCCATTGGGAATACGAGGATCCCAGTGACAAGTGAATCGAGACATCGAAAGTCTTGAAATCCCATAGGAATAGGGACCGTCCATCTGCAAGGACAGGTGGCAAAGGATCGGGCACCGTCGTAGTTTTTCTCATCGGAGAATCGGGAATCGGAGTTTCACGAGTCCCGTGTTCAATTACAACAGAAAGAAAGAAATCCCGACTGAACCTGAACCATCAGATCAACATGTGATCTAGATCATCGATCCAACTCACGTCAGATAGGGACACATGGCACAACCAGGTAATGACAGGTGTCAGGCAGACTCAAAACTTCAGGCACATGTAAGTCACAAATCAAAGTGACACGTGGCAGTATTTAACACGTGTCAAACCACGAGTGACGTCAACAGAGTCTCGGGAATCGGGGATCGGGACTTTGAAATGTCCAATTCACTTGACAACGAAAACTCTGAAATCGCGATATGTGATTTCACGATTTGATCATAGCCGTTAGAGAAAGAATGAGATATGGACTGTTGATTTCCTTCATCGGAGAATCGGGGATCGGAGGATCGGGAATTCCGTAGGCATGTGCATGGTGACATCGAAAATGCTGAAACCCCGATGAGAGGTTTAACCGAGGTCATGTGTTGACGGTCATGTGGGTCAAGCCTAAGCTCAGGAGGGCTAGCGCGTGGAAAGGAGCGTCGGGATTTGGACGATCGGGAATCACGTGGGTGTATGCATTGAGGCATCACAAACCCCGTAGCCCCGACAAGGTAAGGTTGTGGTCACAGAGTCACGGTCACGTTGATTGGGAGCTAAGCTCAGGAGGGCTAGCGTATGAAAGTGCTGAAACTCGGTTTAAAAGGCAAGAATTATAAAGATTATCTAACGGTGCGGATAAGGTTTGAAAGTGATCGGAGGGTTGTTGTTCTTCCTCACACATTAACGCTCCAGTTATGAATCCGTTAAGAGAAATAGACTGATAATGACAAATCGGTTAGCGTTTCAGTTGCCAAGACAGATGTCCTTGTATTACCTATTGGAAGGGGAAGTGGAATCGTCAAGGAAGTGTGTATAAAAGAAAATGAGCGAGACTGAATTGTGTTGGCCGTTCTGGATGGAAAAAGCATGAAACAGTAAGAAAGGTAAAAGGAGAAGAGGCTGAGCATGAAATTTCAATAGATATACAGAATAGAATGAAATGTAAAAGAGAAACAAAACAGAATGACAGACAGAGCAGAAGAAGAAGAACAAAATGACATAAGAATGTGATGCAGAGCTGACCTGTTGAGGAAGAGAAGAATTGCAGAACAATCTGTTGAAGATCAGATTTACGGAACAAAGTAAAAATGGTAAGAAGTGATTTATCTGCATAAGTTGTCTGTGTATTCATTATTTAATATTTAAGGGTGGTTGGGAGGTGCTCGGGAGGACTGTTGTCCTCAGAGGTTCAAGTGGGAGCTTGAACACAGGAAGTTGTAGCTTCCATCTAGTTGTAGTCAGAGAAACAAGGGTGGCAGGGTGGTGCTAGGGAGAACAGGTGTTCTCTGTTATGCAGGTTGGAGCCTGTGTAACTGGAAGTTGGTGCTTCCATCCAGTTGGTGTTGGAATATTCAGGGAGTTGGTGCTTCCTTCTAGTGGGTGCTAGAGAAACCAGAGAGTTGGTGCTCTCAAACAAGTTGCATCTTGTAAAATAGAGGTAGCAGCCTCACATTGAGTTGGTGCTCAATTGTAAATGATGTACAGAA
>ML780977.1:1213749-1229634 GCA_009831015.1 Picea engelmannii
TAATGATATAATTTTAATTTAATTTAAATGTAATTCAATAATAAAAATCATAAATTTCGTAAATAATACAATTCATAAAACATTTATTCTCACAAATATAAGTTCAACATAAAATACAATAAAAAATATTAAAAAAATAAATTGAATGAAAATATTGTATTTCAATCCATATGATAATATAATTTATAAAAAATGTAAAATCATTGTTATAAATACAAAACACATGTATACAAGTGTAAAATTATTTTCATAAAAACAAAACATTATGTCTACCATATATGTCTATAGTTCATTAGAAAAAGCCTTATACTACTATAAATCAATTATCAACACTTATCATAAATTTGATTAGAATTATAACATATTATAATGATATAATTTTTTAATTTATTATTTTCTTTAATTTCAATCAATACAATATTCTTTTAATTAAACATATAATTAAAATCACTAAATTTCCTTTCCATATTTTTGACAAATTAACTTTCAATAATTAAACCATCAATTAAATAAAAATTACATAGAAATATCGTTTAATCTCATTTTCATAATTCTAGTTTGTAATGCTTTTCCTTTTATCAAAACCAAATTGTAATTTGTAATGCCTTTCCTATTATCAAAACCAAATTGCAACCAAACTTGTAAAACAATAATTTAATAATTTAAAGCTTTAGACATATATTAAAGCTTGTAAAACAATAATTTAATAATTTAAAGTTTTAGTATATAAATTAAACATTTTTATTGGTAAGTAAATTGATTCTATTTTTTAAAAATAATTTAATAATTTAAAGTTTTAGTAAATATATTAAACATTTTTATTGATAAGTAAATTGATTCTATTGAATAAGTGAAAATGGCAGTGATTGTTTTAACATGTTAATTTGAGAGTTTAGAATCAATTTTTCTAACGATATTCTTTATATTGAGTTTGATTGTTATTTATATGTAATTATAATTAAATAATTTTACAAATATGAAAAAAATTTCTATACCATGTGTAAATGGATAATTACTTAATATTACATATATCATGATGTTTAACTTAAATAAATATAAAAATATTATATCTTAGTTAATCAAATTTTATTATAATATAATTTCAATTCAATTTGAATATAATTTAATAATATAAATATTTTAAATAATTCTCTAAATAATAAAAATCATAAAAGATTCATTCTCACAAATATATGTTTATCATAAAATACAATAAAAAATATTAAAATAATAGAGTAAATGAAAACATTGTATTTCAATCCATATTGTAATATAATTTATAAAAGTGTAAAACCATGGTCATAAAAACAAAACACTACTACTACAAATCAATGATCAAACACTTATCATCAATTTGATTAACCTCATAACATTTCACAATAATAGAATTTTCTAATTTTTTTATTTTTCTTAATTTTAATTAATATGATATTCTTTTCATTAAACACATAATTAAAACCACTCCATTTCCATATTTTCAGCAAGTTGACCTTTAATAATTATAGTACTTATGTTAGATCACCAACTAAATAAAAATTGCTTAGAAATACTATTTAATCTCATTCTCATAATTATAGTTTGTAATGTCTTCCCTTCCCTTTCCTAAGAAGGGATTGCAACCAAACTTATAAAACAATAACTTAATAATTTTAAAGCTTTAAGAAATATATTAAACATTATTTATTGGTAAGTAAATTTATTCTATTAAACTATTGAAAGTGGTATTATTTTGATTGTTTCAACAAAATAAAAAAAACATCCAACTTTGATATCTATATATATTATTTTGATTGTTTTAACAAAATAAAAAAAACATCCAACTTTTATATATATATATATATATATATATATATATATATATATATATATATATATATATATATATATATATATATATATATATATATATATATGTTTTATATAACATATATATGTTTTTTTGTGTTATATATACGTTTTATATAACATATATATGTTTTTTTGTGTTATATAAGATAAAGTACATAATAATTTATTTTTTTGGAGACTAAATAAAATATAAATATTTTTTTTACAAGAAGGATAGGTTGTTCTTTATTTATATTTCTCTATGTAATTTTTTTTATTTGAAATTTGCCATAAGTTTTAGTTTTTAGATATAGATTAAAATCTCTAATAAATTAAGCTATTATTTTTCTCTTTGTATATGTTATTCTTTATTTATATTTCTCTCTATAATCTCCACCATTTTTTTTATTTGAAATTTGTTATAATTTTTAGTTTTTAAATATAGATTAAAATCTCTAATAAATTAAGCTATTTTTTTTTCTCCTTGTAGTTTCATTTAGTTCATTTATGTTGTGGTTGATTGGTGCGAAAAAAAATTAAGAAAAAATATTTTTAATGTTAAATAGGTGCACGATATAATTCTTCATATTAATAATTACTCTACTCTATCAACACTAAAACAAATATAACATATAATAGAAACTAATAATTACTCTACTCTATCAACACTAAAACAAATATAACATATAATAGAAACTAGTCAAAAGTTAAAACAAATATAACATATAATGGAAACTACTCAACACTTTTGAGTGTAAATAAATTGTTATAGATTAATGTTATCAATCATTTTTAGATAAAGACATATGAGAACAATATACAATTTTCCATAAAACATTTCAATTAACAGTTATCTCACTATATTTAAAAGAGATCTACCTTAACATACTTATCATATTTATAGTTATGCGCCCATACAAAGTGCATCATTTTTTCATAATTGATTTCAATTTTCAATGAAATATGAGTTTATATTTAAAATTTCAAGGATGCAATATGGTCTTCTCATTGATCTCAAGCATCCAAACCATATAGGCTTGGAAAAAAACTTGACTACATGTAAGTAGACTAGCAATTCTCATTTTCCCTTTTAATCACATTAAATAAAGGAATAAGTATGATGATTGACATGTAAGTAGATTAGCAATTCTCATTTTCCCTTTTAATCATATTAAATAAATGAATAAGTATGATGATTGACATGACAAAGATCATATAAGTGAAGAAGGATTGTTCAACCCTTTTCCATTCTACTTCTAATGTTGTTATATCTATAGATCATAGAACCTCATTAATGATTACAAATAGCATGGAGAAGCTTTTGTCAATTATTCTAATAGATGGTGAAAGGTTGGATGACCCTTATCCCATTTCCTTTTAATAATGTTAAATAAGGAAATCAATTAAGCAATTGATGTGAAAAAAAGTGTTTAATAGAGAAGAATCACCTAACCCTTCTCCATGTTACAAGTAATGAACTTATATATAAGGAGGAACCATTATGACAAATTGATATGATGAACACATATTTTCTAAAAAAGTAGTTTTTGGAGCTAAAGGGATTCTATTGTATATATCTAATTTTGAAGAAAGCGTTGAATTTAGGTAACTAATAGTTGTAGTCAAAATTAATATTTCTAAGAAATTAACTTCCACTATTAGTAGGATTGATCTGCATTTATAAATGGAACGAAATGAAATATTGTTAGGATCCAATCCTAACCCTTCTCCTTGGGTCATTAGTTAGTAGGATATGTTTTCTATGCAATAAAGGTCGACAATAGTTAAAACGGCCTAATAAATAAAGGAGAATAAGTCAATGTACTTGAAGACATAATAGAAGCTTCCTCTTCTAGAAAGATCTTCCTCTAGAAGTTTCCTTAGAAGGTAGAATTAGTACAAATAAGAGTAGGAGGCATTGGATATTTTTGTCTTGGAGATTATTGTAATAGAGCTCTTCTTTGTTGGAGGTTTCCCTCTCGAAGAAGCAAGTGAACATTGCTATCATTAATAAAGGTGCTCTTTCTAGTGTTATTATGGTATTATTCAGGTATTGTCTAGATATATCAATTGTTGTTCTGTCATTGCTTGCTAAATATTTGTGTTCTACATATTATAGTACATCTTGAATATTGCAAGTGGTATCAGAGTTCTTTCTTAGGCAAGACTTGTGGGGTAAAAATTTTTCAGGGTAGAGACGTATTCTGACGTCCTTAAGCTATAGAGATCTTCCGTTACAAGCATAAACCCGCTGTCGGGGAGTAATACACGCAGGAAATACAAGTGGTTCTTAAGCACACATTTGTTGGTCACCCTTGTAACCCTTGTTGGTACCCCTTTGAGTGGTAACGCATCAGACAACACCTGTATACGGATTAGCCTAGGAATTATCAAGCCCTCCATAGATAAACTGTAATGTCCCCATTTTGGAACATTATAACATTACAACATTTTAGAGTGTTATGCCTCCCCGAGTAGCCAGATAGGGGTGACAGAGAGTTCGAGAGATATTGAGGGGTTTATTTGGGCCCGACTTGCATCGATCATCATCAGGATCCATTTTGCACAACTGGGCTTTGGTTTCATTGCGTTCCGACGATTTTCGTAATTTTGAGTTATTATGGGTCATATCTTAATTAAATTCATTAAGAAGGTCATAATGGGAATATTACTTGGAGAAACCTCTTAGTGTAATAGCTCATCGGAATCGGGAGGAAGATTACTAGAGGAGAAGATGATGAGAAGTGACTTTCAGTGGCCGGAGAAGCCATTAGGATGGATAAATCACTTTTTAGACGTAAAATGGTTAATTAATTAATTAATTAAGTGATTTAATCAAGGACTAATAAAATAAAGTAAAAGTCACTTGGAGGGAAAAGGTCAACAACGAATTAGGGTTTCGGGAAGCTATAAAGGAAGGGTAAAGCAACCTAATTCATTATGCATTATTATGATTTGATGTTGAGAGTTCCCAGAGGAGGAAGAGAGTCGACCTTATTGTTTTGGGGATTTCTGGAGGAAACCACCACCATTGATCGGTTTCGGTGTTGAGAGACACACCCTAGCCCATCGGAGATACCATCCAGGTATTTCACCGTACTTTTCAGGAGTATCCATTGCAGAGTGCGCAACTCGGCCAGTGAGGGCGCAAGTCAGTTTGAGGGTTTGGAGAGCTACACGAGGTCCGTGTCCAAATTGCAGTTTCCTTCCGACCCATTTGAGATCCAGCCAGGGCGCTTCTATTGAGCCATCTATCGTCAGATTTTGACGATGGAATCTTACAGATTGCCTCATCCAACCATTTAGGGCGCAGCTCCTCCGGACAGATATTTGGGGTTGCATGCAGAGTATAAGAGCAAATCTAGGCAAATCCTTCCAACGCAGTTGAGATCCAGCCAAGGCGCTTCTATTGATCCATCTATCATCAGATTCTGACGGTGGAATCTTACATATCGCCTCATCCAACCATTTAGGGCGCAACTCCTCCGGACAGATATTTGGGGTTGCATGCAGAGCATAAGAGCAGATCCGGGAAAATCCTTCTGACCTAGTTCCGCATTTGGCAAGATGATCGTTTTGAGCCCTATAGCAGTAGATTCCGTTGGTGGAATCCTTTGGAGCGCATCTAGTGTCCCAGGAGGCATGCAAACCCCCCGAGGGGTCTAGATCCAATGCCTTAGAGACCAGATCCGAGATCCGACACTCATCCATTTCAGTCTAGAGGCTAGGGCGCTTCTATTGGAGCAGTTTCCAGACATTCCAATGGTCTATCCTTTCGGATGAGTTTTCCAGCTGGTAGCGCTTACCATACTTCTCCGGAATCACATATTTTTGTCGATCTATCCATGCATGCATCAGATCTTCTATCATCTTCTGATCAGGGGTATTTTTATGCTACTTGCTTGTATTCCAGTGATGATCCATGAGATCTAGCTGACGTTTATATTCTATATGTCCAGTAGGCTATTGTATTTCCATGCTTGAACCGTATAATACATGATATTGGGCAGTTGATATTATTTACTTATGCATGCGTCCTTTATATTTTGTTTAAACCATAAATATGCAACATGCACATGCAATAACCAACATGCACATGCAATAACCATCAAGATCTCAAACATACAACTAAAACACATCTAGAAACCCCCATTGTATAAAATCTGCAAGATAGAACAATATATCAGTAGCAAATATCTTGATCAGCAGGATCAGGGATATTACATAAACCGATCGGCCACCTAACTACTATAGTGTCATCGAGAACAACACTCGAGAAGAGACTCTCTAGTACCTGGGTAGTCAGGTAGTACGACTAAGGGTACATTCTAGCCTCCTTAGTTGGTGCCCTAAGATATTGGGCTGAGTATTATTGTTGGACCCCGCACATATATAAGAGAGCTATAGCCTCCTTTGTTTTCTATGCGGTCCCACCCCTTTCCGAGACACCCTTATTTGAAATGTATCCCATTGGACTCCTCTCTTTGTCCTCATCACCCTAATACATCTCACTTTTTTTGGGCCCCGATTTCTGTCCCGACACCTCATATACTACCTAAGCCACTACCATGCCAACCACCTGAGCTCAAACCCAAGAAGACTAGGAGACTAGGCTACTTGGATCAGAAATGAAAATGGAATCCATCCTCGCTACCATACAAGCAGAAGTCAAAGACTCCCTCCATGCAGAATTCCAAGTAGTTATTCGTGAAGCCATGCAACCATTCACAAAAGGTAAGTAGGTAGATACCAATGAAGAGGACCCTCAACATTCCCATTATGAGCATACTCATTCCTCCCACTCCCCTTGGGGTTCTCCAGACTCTTGGAATAAGGTGCCCAAAGTTGACATGCATAAATTTGATGGATCCAACCTAGAAAGGTGGGTCTTTCAAATGGAACAATACTTCTCCCTCCATAATATTTGGGATGATGAGACCAAACTCCATGTAAGGGTTTGGTACCCGGATCAAGAATGATGGCAGTGGTGGCAATGGCATAAGAAATGTTATTTGGGAATACCCACTTGCAACATGTTCACTAAAGAAGTTTGTGCCCGTTTTAATAGGGAATCCCATTTTTTGGGTAGGCTCACCAAGTTGCGCCAAACTAGATTAGTCACATATTTCATCATGACATTTGAACAGTTGGCTATCAAGACTGAGGGCTCATCTGATGCATTTTACCTTGAATGTTTTATCAGTGGCTTAAAGGAAGCCATCTGGGCTCATGTGAACATGCATCATCCTACTACCTGGTTGCAGGCATGTCAATTAGCAACAGAAGGAGAGACCATCCTTTAGGCCCCACCCATGAAGGCTCTATCTCTCACCCGTCCTCGCCCCGGGGCTCACCCAACTCCGACACAA
Organism: Picea engelmannii; assembly: GCA_009831015.1. NCBI lineage: Eukaryota > Viridiplantae > Streptophyta > Pinopsida > Pinales > Pinaceae > Picea > Picea engelmannii. The sequence goes on from ML780977.1 coordinate 1,220,946, forward strand.
ACATTGAAGGTCCAAAAGGTATCTCCAGTAGAAATGACGAAACATCGCAAGTAAGGACTTTGCTACTATTGTGATGAAAAGTATTCACCAAGGCATAAATGTATATAAAAAAAATTCTTCCAGATTGATGCATCCACTTCATCTCCTTATGAAGACATCCCATCAGATGAGGCTCCTAACCCAGACGAGGCTCCGCCAAGTGATCACGATGGAGATCCAGTTGTAACCCCTATGGAACTAGAGGAACCTATCATATCGCTTCATGCACTCTCAAGTATTTTGGCCCTGCAGATATTAAAGATCAAGGGCTACATCAAACATCGACCAACCATGGTATTGATTGATAGTGGTAGCACCCATAATTTTATTCATCGCAGGCTTGTTGATGAGATCCATTGCTTTGTCCACCCTATTTCTAATTTTCAAATCCTCATCGCTAATGGTGGTACTATGAAGTGTGGGGGCTACTGTGAGAATGTCAAACTCCAAACATGTGATTATACTCTGAAAACCCATATGCTCTCTATTTCCATGGGTGGTTGTGATATTGTATCAGGAGTGGAATGGATTCACACTTCGTGACCAATTACAATGGATTATCAAGAATTATATATGAGCTTCACCCAATATGCTCATCCCTATACCCTCCAAGGTCTCCAAGCGGGCTCTCCTGAAATCATCATCTCTCACAAGATGGAAAAACTATTGAAGAAAGGCCATCATGGTGTGATTGCCCAATTTAATGCCATCCAAGTCACTGAGTAGGCCTCTCAGGTAGTTCCTCCTAGCCCACAACTCATCTTGGAAAAGTACCCTAAAGTCTTTGAGGTTCCCACAACCTTACCTCCCTCCATGGGTGGGCATGATCATAGCATACCTCTCCTTATGGGCAGTCAACCTCCCAATGTACGTCCCTACAGATATCCATTTGCTCAGAAAAATGAAATAGAAAAGATGGTACAGGAATTACTGGAGGTGAGGGTAATTTTCCCTAGTACCAACCCATATTCTTCACCAGTGGTGATGGTTTTAAACAAAGAAGGTACCCGGTGCATGTGCCCTAATTTTCGTTCCCTAAATAAACTAACCATCAAAGATAAGTTTCCCATTCCTGTCATTGACACTACAAGGAAAACACCCTCTAGCAGAGGTTTTTGAGGATGCCCTTATTAAAATAGCCCAAAAATTCATTTATAGCAGAGGATACTAGCATAGGCGAGTGGGCGAAGGTTTTTGTATGGTGTGTTTATAAATATATAACGCATCGGTGCGTTTTATACAACTGATGTACCGGTGCTTGCAAAACTAACACATCGTAGTAGGGTTATTTCAAACAAAAAAAATACTCTGGTGCGCTACATAAATAATGACGCACTGGGGCGCACAATTTCTCTTAAACATTGCACACCGTGGTAGTGTTATTTTTAAAATTTTTATATACGACGGTGCACTACTTAAACAATTGCACAGGTGCATATGGTTTCTCCCAAACAATGGCGCACCATGGTAAGGTTAAATTAAAAAAAATTATCAGCCATATTCTTAATCATGATGAGACGTCAGCCGAGAGAGTAGCAACAACAACAGGAGCAGAGGGTTGACCTGTACAATGTTGTACGAGATTGGGAGGTGAGGGAGAGGGAGAGAGATTTGTTTCCTGGGCGTTTCTGTGAATTTTTTTGTCTACATTTTAACTGTAAAGACTTGAGTCTAAAGTATAGGTAGTCTCTCAAAATTCTAATTTATAATCATATGAAACATGTTGTAGACTCAAGTATTTGGTGAACTCCAAACTAACGGGTTGTCTAGCAAAATTCTAATCTGTATTGGTTTCTAATTCACAATTGTGTGTGATTATGATGACAATTTGAGTTCTTATTACCATGATGTCCACGACATGAATCTTGCACCATGGGTACCTACTACCGTCTGGATCGCCCTTCCCATATCGCCATCATGATCGTCAATGATTATAAACTTGTGTGATCTCTCTGTCAATGATCATAACCATCTTGCATGATCATCAATGATCATAACCTGCATGATCTCACTATCCATGATCATAACTTGCGTGATCTCATCATCAATGATCATAAACTACATGATCTCACCATCAATAATCATAGCCTATGTGATCTTGTCGTCAATGATCCTAACCTGCGTGATCTTGACGTCAATGATCATAACCTTGATCTCATCGTCAATGATCATAACTGTCTCTCAAAATCCTAAACTATAATCATTGCTCGTTTATAATATAGTTGGGAGTTCACTAAATCCTTGAGTCTACAACATGCTCAGTCTAGAAAAATTGTAATCTATATTACTGGAAAATAAAAATTTCGATAACTTTTAAAGCATAATGGTGTGTATATTTAAAAGAAACTGTGTCGATGCGTCTATAACATTCCCATGCACTAGGACGTTGCATTAATAACTGCATCATGACATGATTAAATAAAAAAAAATACTCAGCATCGTAGGATTATTTTGAAAAATATACTTCGGTGCGCTATGTGGTATATTGACGCATCGATCAACACACATGCTCTAAACGGATGCACCGTGATAGGGTTATTTAAAAAATATATAATTTGGTGCGCTTGTTAAAATTGGATGCACCAGTGCCTCTAATAATAGAGTGCATTGTGGCATTGTTAAATGAAAAAAATTTACACACCATTGTAGGATTATTTCAAAAAATATACGTTGGTGCGCTCCAGAGTATACTGACGCACCTGTGCACACCAGTACTTCACCATTTTAAAATTTGGATTGGGAGTGGTGGTTTTTTTATTGTTGTTGTTGAAGACGACCTTGGAGAGCATGCTAAAAAAAAAAAAATTCACACATGAAAAAAATTTCACTTCTCGATGACAACAAGAGTTAGATCTTGGTTAGCTTACCCGAAAAATGCACCTTTTCCTATCTGTTTCTGATTTGTTGAAATCGCACAGGGCACGAGGCAAAGAGAATACGAAAATCTAAAAGAGTAGAAACCCATAAACAAATAATATAAAACTGAAATAAAACCAAAATAATATTCTGCAAAAATTTTAAAATGGCGTATTCAGGCTTTATACCTCCGAATCTGACTAAAATGGTTGTATCTTGGGCAAACAAAAACCTTTTTGAGTGAAACTAAAAGTGTTCCTAACTGAAAAGAGCGCTACAAACGCAACGAAATAATCCTCTCAGACCATAAATGTATAGAAATGCAAGAAAATGGAGATCATTCAACTTGGCTTCATGATCTCGATCTACAATAGGAGCGAGTCTTCAAACAGGCTCTGATGCCATGTTCGACAACATAGATATTCCAACAGAGGATGAACACCTTCAGTAATCACTCACACAACCAGATCAAATATCAACACACTGATGATTTTATGTGGTAAAACCCCTACGGGGAAGCATCCACGACCCCAACCAACGGGAGCACTTGGAGTAGTTTATTAATGCAAAATAAAAACATTACAGAGAGATTTTACAAGAGAGTTTATCACAATCGATCATCAACAAATGACCCTCCATGATCTTTAAATAGAGATCATGGACCAATCAAGTGTTAAGCCATGGATCAATGGTCGTTAAGATCGAGGAGAATATGAATCATCAGATCACTCTATGTCAAGAACATTTTGTGACCGTCAGATTTCCTAACTACAAATGCATACTAATGCATACTAAAAAACACACTTTTACCTAACGACACATTAGACCAAGTAGATCTTAAATAACTCCTAAGTGTCTAAATATCCTAACATACCCCCTTAAGAACAACTTGGGATAGGATTGAAGTATTTACAATATTGACACAATAGGAGGAGGAAGGAGGCATTAGAGCCTATCCCCTCTTGATGACAACTTCTTGAACTCCTAACATAGATCGAAGTTTGGAAAAATTCACTTTTGTAAGAGACTTTGTGAAAATGTTTGCAACTTGATCTTTTGTAGGGAAAAATATCACTTCAATAACTTGATCATGAATGAGCTTTCTGATGAAGTGAATATGTAGCTCGATGTGTTTGTTGCACTGATGTTGAACTGGGTCTTTGGCGATCTTGATGGAACTTTGATTATCGCACTAAAGGTTGGTCGAATGATGTTGCTAGAATCCAAACTCTGAAAGGATATGTCGAAGCAACAAGGCTTCCTGACTTGCATTTACCGCTACTCGGTGCTCTGCTTCTGCTGAAGAAAGTGAAATAGCCTATTTTTTCTTACAAACCCAAGTGACAGGTCCTTAACCAAGGATGAAAACATAACTTGTAGTAGACTTCCAATCATCAGGGTCACCGGCCCAATCTGAGTCAGTGAAACCAACCAATAAAGGAGTCCTCCCTGAACTGTAATGTATCCCGAACTAAACTATACCACGGACATAACGAAGTTTCCTTTTAGCTACTTTCCAATGGCTTTCATGGGGTGTTTGCATATACCGGGCAACAAGACCAACAACAAAGGAAAGATCAGGACGAGTATGAGTCAAGTATAAGAGGTTACCAACTAACTGACGGTATAGGGTTGCATCAACTTCGGGAGAAGTATAGGTGGAAGTAAGATTGACTCCATACTGGAAGGGAGAAGGGGTTGGTTTAAAACCGTTCATGTGAAAGTGACAAAGAAGGTCACAAGCATACTTAGACCGGGAAAGAAAAATTCCTTCATTGGTTTGCAAAACTTGGAGGCCAAGGAAATAGTGCAAAAAGCCTAAGTCTGTCATTTCAAATTTCTTCTTAAGGCTAATTTTCACATGGTTTAAAAGTTTTGAGTCACTATCAGTAAGGATAAGGTCATCAACATAAAGTACAAGGATGATGATATGGCTTCCTACTTTCTTGGTATAGACATTAGGATCAAAATGACATCTAGAGAATCCAGTATCAATAAGAAAGCTGTCCATTTTGGCATACCAAGCTCGTGGAGCTTGCTTAAGACCATAAAGAGATTTCTTAAGGTGACAAACAAGGCTAGAGTCATTATGGAGATATCCAGGAGGTTGTTCCATGTAGATTTCTTCTTGCGAATCTCCATGCAAGAAGGTGTATTTAACATCCATCTGATCGACCTCCCATTTATGTGAGGCAGCAAGGGCAAGAACAAGGTGGATGGAATTCATTTTGGCTATAGAGGCAAAGGTTTCATTATAGTCAATTCCTTAAACTTGGGAAAATCCTTTGGCAACTAACCAAGTCTTGTGTTTGTCAACACTTCCATCTGATGCATACTTAGTTCTGTAGACCCATTTACATCTGATTTAATTTTAGTCCAAGCTTCTTCCGGTGTTATACGTTTAAGAGCCTTTGTGGGAGTACAATTTACTATGTATTTTGAACAGTTGATGGCTTCCACCCAATACTCTATATTTAATCCCTTAGATTGGATCATACAATTAGCTATTTCTTTTAATATGTGGTTCTTTCTCTCAGAAACACCATTTTGTTGTGGTGTATATGGAACAGTGTGTTGCATTTGGATGCTCTGTGTAGTGCAGTAACTTGTAAAATTATTGTTCACATATTCGCCTACATTATCTGTTCTTAACCTTTGAATTTGATGTCCATATTTCTTTTCTACAAGGGCCTTGTAGGCCAAAAACTTGTCAAAAACTTTGCTCTTAAGTTTTAAGAAGTAAACCCAAGTACATCTAGAAAAATAATCAATGAAAGTTAAGAAATACTTGCACCTAGAAAAATAAGGAGTAGAAAGTGGACCACACAAGTCACTGTGAACAAGCTGCAAAGGGCCTGAGGCGTGCCAAGAGGCACGTTTGTAAAAATTGTCCTGATGATGTTTGTTGAGAACACAACCGACACAAACACCATCTCTGCATGAAACAAGAGGAAGTCTAGTCACCATCTGTTGATTACATAGTTGTTGCAATGAGCGATAGTTTAGATGACCAAACTGCTCATGCCAAAGTTTGCTCAAGTCATCTCTATGAGCAACAAAAACTGATGAAAAATATGATGGCCCAAAGTTTCAAAATTATACAACCTAGTAATATCATCAACAATTCCAGTTGCAAGAACATGCTTAGGATCTTTTAGATCTTTGATTACAACTTGGTGAGGTGAAAAATCTGTGGTTTTACCTTCACCTGAATGAGTGATTTGATATACTGATAGAAGGTTGCAAGAAAGACTTGGAACACATAATACATCATTGAAATGACCATTGTCTACTTGAACTATTCCAGATCCCACAACACTAAGAGATCTATCATCACCAACAAACATTTTCTTAGTGTTACATTCATTTAGAGTAGAAAATATGGCTTTATCCTTAGCCATATGATAAGATGCTCCAGAATCAATAAGCCACTCATCAGAAGAAGAAGTAGAGGTTGTATTGAAGGAGAAACTAGAAGGAGAAAGGGCATGTCGATGAGAAGAAGAAGAAGAAGTAGAATCAATATTGATGTTGTGCTTCTTCATTGTTGCTTCTAAAGATGCCATCTTCTTGAAACATTTGGACTCATCATGACAATCTTTAACGCAAAAGTTGCAATGTATGTCAGTCTTCTTATTTTTATATTTGGTTCCTTTTTCACCAGTAGGAGATGAATCTATCTGAGTGGGTTTGGGACCCTTATGTTGCATGTTGTTGTAGCGAGGATGTTTCTTCTTGAGATTCTTGGGTTTATCTTTCTGTTGGGCGACTAAGGCTTTGTTGGAGGTACCTGCAGTGCTGATCACTCCAAGTTGTACAAGCTTATCTTCCTCTATAATCAAAGCAGAACAAAAGGACTCAAGCGTGGGTTTTTGATAAGCTTTCCCTAGAGCCTCTCTCATGGCATAAAAGGTAGATACAAAAACAAAATATGCACTACTTGGCTTAGAAAGAATAAGATAGATGCAACGCTCTTCCTCCATCCTTATTTCACATTCTTCACATAAAATTCTGATTATTTTAAACTTAGATAGATAGTCTCCAATGCAAGAAAAAACACTTGGACTTAAAGTCAGCACTTGATTTTCTAACTGTTGTGCTTGAATAATATTGATTTTACCAAACATGGATTCAATCTTTTCCCAAGCTTCATCGAGGTCATCAATTTCTTTAAGGTGGAACCTTAAATCAGGAAAGATGGGCATTCTGATTAGTCCACGTGCTTTGTCACTCATATTAGCCCATTTTACTTTCTTATCAGCATAAGTGGGTTGTTTTTCCTTTCCCAAGGTAATCCGGTACAAGCCTTTACTTCTTAATAAATCCTCTATATGAGATTTCCATTGGAAGTAGTTGGTGTTGGTAAGAAAATGATTACTGGAAGAAGCCATATTAAATATGTAGATAATATGGATTTAAAAACTGAAACTGATGATTTGGATGGAAATATCTCGAAAAAATAGGTGGTTTTTTAAAAAAATGGCACTAAAAAAGGACTTCGGATGTGAAAGTTATGCCCTTTTAAAAAAAGGCATAAATGGTAACCAAAGGACCACGTGGTGGTGTAATTTTTGTTATGAAGTGACCCACTTTTATAAAGAGAAGTGGGGATCACTTTTACAAAGAAGTTACTTTATGAAATAAAAGCCGCATGCAAAATAAATAACTCTAAAATAAAATATTAAAGCTACTTATAGTGATTCACTTTTATACTTGAAGTGAAATACACTTTACAATTGAGCATGAACTTTTTCAAAAAAAGTAACAAAAAGAGAGACTTGAACTCAAGATACCATGTTCTCTTAGGAGTTAGTTAAGATCTACTTGGTCATTTCTACGATGTATGAACATCCTCTTCACACCAGATGAGCCACCAGATGATAGAAATAATATTAGTGTTTTGTTTAAATTAATCTAGTTTCGTTTTATTGTCTTAGTTAATTAGAATAAAATTAATTCTAACACGTTCTTTAACTTGTTTTATTAAATTGTTTAATGAAACTTTGTAATTATTGTTGTGTACTATATCTTTTGCAAATATTGACACTTTCATTGGGGACGTGCCTCCTCCCCCAGTAGATGACAATGAGGAGATGATGAATGCGGTCATTGTGGGTCAGGGTCCTTGGGTGCAGATACCCAACAGCATGCGTCCTAGGCTAGATACTAGATTCATGTTGGAGTTCGGCAACTAACTCTTTGCACTTTTCACTGAGGTGGGAGTTCTCCCTGTGCTGATGAGAGACATTAGGGAAGATCCTATTCTCTTGGAGATTTGGAGGGAGATGTTGCGTGATTTGATGCCTCTTATGCGTCATATCGTTAGAGGTACCGGGCTACTAGCAATGAGGAGGGCTCTCGATGATAGGCATAGCTCCCCTTCTAGTATGGCTAGTTCATCCAGTACACCATCGATTGATGAGGGTGGCCATGATCCTTCTCCACATCCTCCTCCTCCTCCTTCACCTCACTCATATCATGAGCAGGCGACACATATTCCTCCTCCTCCTCTTTCACCTCACCTATATGAGTAGGAAGGACCTATTCCTCATCCTCCTCTTTCACCTCACCTAGATGAGAAGGAAGGGCCTATTCTTCATCCTCCTCTTTCACCTCACCTAGATGAGTAGGCATCAATACCTATTCCTCCACCACTTATTTCTGGTCAGATAATCGACCAAACACTTGCTCCTGACTATTCATCATCTTCTACTACAGACCAGGCCTCCACTACTATTGTAGATATGTAGATTATCCCATCGGTCGGACGAGATATGTTATAGTTGTTATTTGA
>ML780977.1:1260312-1271357 GCA_009831015.1 Picea engelmannii
ATATAGACGGTTGTGATTCTCTCACGACTTCGTCACCCGCGAAGTCGAAAGACTTCCCTCTATGACTCCTGATGTCCGAATCCCCGATATGGGTGATTTTGCAACACGTGTCCTCCCTCTAATAGACGACTTAGGTTCTTTCACTATTTTGGGACTTCTGATGTCGAGTGCCCAGACTCTCGTCCTTTGGACTCTCGAACTCCCGAATGTCGAAACCCCGATACAAACTCCTTCTCGAGACTTTCGCTTTTGTTGTTCTTCGCGAGATTTTTAAACCTCGTGCAACTCTCGACAGATCCAATGTCTGTCGGTTGTTTAGACCAAGATTTGACGGCTCAGACCTGTCTCTCCATTACGTCGTTCCGAAGCTGTCTGGACACGAATCCACGATCCAGATTCTTTCATGGACCTTGGGGATCTACGGTCCCGATTTCTTCGCTACTCGTGAAGATAAAGGAAAAAGGATTAGGGCATTTAACGCCCTCATTTATTCCTTCAATCTAACGGTCGTGAATGACCGCAGATCTTCCGACAAGATCTCAGCCGTTGATCGATACTTATTCTTTGAATCCTTAAGGGATTATGTAACTTCTGTGCCTCTGCAGAGTCTTTGCACACAAAGTGCTACCTCTTCTGAGCTTTTCAAAAAGGGTGTCTCTATGGGGAGATTTATCCAGGGTATCACCTGAGATGGATAAGGGTATAGATTTCCCGAGAAACGGCTTGAATTCTGAATTGATTCACCATGTGTATATACATATAAATCTATTTATAAACATAATCCATACGTGGCCCTTCCATTATAAGCATGCAACTACCATTTTTGAATCAAAACACTACACAGGCAGTCTTATACTCAAACCATTCATAAAACCGCATAGACTATGAGCATATATGTCAGCATATAAATTTCAAGATGCAAGATGTAAAACACTTATCAGAAATAACACCAGAAGTGAGTGCAACTGTTGAGAGGGGTGCTTGTTTCCACCCAACCGTAGGCTTAGTGATTCCGATAGGATTTACCACTAGCCACCCCCGAGATGAGACCACGATGCTGCGAGACTGCGTCTCTGTTTTCCAGTGACCGAGAACGAGGGTTACTCTCCCCCTTCTCTGCTATCACTCACTCTATATTTTCCAGAGTTCTCTTCTTTCCATCGCATATGCCCCCTTCTCGCTTCTCCCTCACGCCTTTTTCCTCTTGCGAGGTTGCGTGTGGTGCGATTTCCCTCACACTGGTCAGGCCTGATGGCTCTACAGATGGGTGGTTCACCCCCCCCATCCCTCATTACTCATGAGGAGCCATTTACCTACCAATCCTGGTGAGTCATTTAATTCGGGGCCAGGGAGCCGCTCTTGGTTCTCCAGGCCAGTGAAGTCCAAATACAGTATTGGTTTCGGTGGAAGTTAATGCCACCTTTCCAGGTTCCTTCCACCACCTTTCTTTAGCCATCATGGTCTCTTTTTCAGCATATCCCCTCTCAACAATCCTGCAATATATTATTCACATTCATCGACCTTTTTCACAAGGTCCATTCACATCACACATTCACATTTTTGAGTTTGCCACAGTTCTTGGCCAGTATAGTTATTTTTACAAACTGGGGGAGACAGGGTGTTACACACGTCTCCTCTCTTGATATGACGAGTGTAAATCACTTCGGGTTATCTATCGGCTCTAATTTTCTCTGACACTCCAAACTTCTGAGATCTCAAATCTCAAACTCTCGTTTCTGCTGGCTGGGTATCTCCCGGAGTGGAAGATTTGTTGACACGTATCCTCCTAGATCAACAGTTGTGCTCTCACTTCGGGTCCTCAGACCTTTTCTCCTCCGTTTTCTTTAAGAGTTTTGGATCTGGCACCACGTGTCCTCCTCTGCATCGATGGTTCTCGTCATTTTGGATTTTTGGGCTTTGAAAATATCAACTGTCAAACTCCTGCTTTCTTGTGGATTTTATCTGGAGCTGTTGATCCTCTGACGTGTGTCCCCTCCTGGATCAATGGTTGCGATCCCTTCGCATCTCCAGACTTCGAGAATATCAAATCTCAACTTAGATATTCCATACAAGTTTTCTCGGAGCTCGCGATATGATGTTGCATGTCCACCTTCGCATCGATGGCTCTCATCGTTTCCGAGACTTCGGCTTTCGGTGATTTCAAATCTCAACAAATGCAAGTCTCTGGAGTGAATCCTTCCATAGTTCATGATCTGGTGACACCTATGCAAACCCGGATCAACGACTATCGTCCACTTCGGTTGTTCGGTATTCGGCTATCCCGAATATCAAACTTCTCCTTCACATTCTCCTAGAGTGATTTCCCCCGGAGTTCACAATATTTCGTCACGTGTCCTCCTGGATCTAATGGTCCAGATTCTCTTCGGGTCTTCGGGCTTCGACTATTTCATTTTTCAAACTGAAACTTCAGTGTAACTTTCCTTGGAGCTCATGATCTGGTAACAAGTGTCCGCTTGCAGATCGATGGCTCTTGGCTCTTCGGCTCTTTGGGCTTCGGGTGGTTCAATGTTACAACCTCCTCCTTCCCTTGGATCTTCTGACCCATTAACATGTGTTCCCTCTGGATCCAGTGATCCAAATTCATTCCAGCCCTTCGGCTCTCCGTGCTTCAGGAATCTCAAGTTTCAATCCTTGAGAGGTTCTCTCTCCTGTGCATGCGAGCGTTAAGACTCGTCCGCCTTCCTCTGATCAGAAGGTTTTCGATCCTTCACACTCAGATCCAACGGATGGGATCTGTTCTCTCTTATGTGCTTCCTTTTCTCACTGGACATAGATCTAATAGTCCAGGTTCTTCTCTACAACCGATCATACGGTTGATGTTGCTCCTCCTCCCAAGCTTCCACCTTCTCCTGACTTGGAAGATTTTTCAAGTGTTCCAAAGTTCTCGGCCTTTGAACTTTCTCCTGGGAATCCAACTCCTTTGGGTCTCTCTTACTCTCTTGCAGGCGTTATCTCTTCTGAGCTTTTGGACTTAGAATAAGTCTGTCTCATACGCACTTTTTGTGTTGTCCCTCCTAAGCTTGATCTCCTTGAAGATTTCGATCTCCCACGCACACCTTGTGTTCTCGGGATTTCGTCAAAACTTAGATCCAAAGGATTTCTTGAACAAGAAATACTTCTCACCCTCCTGGCGTTCTTCAGCTCTATGCACTCCTTACAGATCTTTTCCTCACAGAGTGTTCAGTAACTTTGTTTCTTACCGAACTCAACATGGATTTCTTCTATGCACACTTGCACTGGCTCAATGCCCACTTGGTAGAGCTCAACAGAGTTCTTAGTAACTCTGCTTCTCTTTGAACTTGATAAAGATTTCTTCCTGTGCACTCCTTGCACTTCTACTGATGAAGGTTCAATGGTATCCCTCCTGAGCTTTCCCTTGAGGTTAAACCTCTGTCAACGCACTCTTTGCAGATTGTGTGCACTCCTTGCACTGGGAAACTCAAAGACGAGAAACAATTGAAACTCATGCAATAATTCACCAGTTACGCATTCAAACATGAAATGCATAAAAACATATAAATCATACATACACACAAACACACAATATGCAGGAAAAACTGCTTTTCTATTATCTTTGTGTGTCTATACAGATGATTACAAAAACTGGACTATAACAAAGTCCCAGTTCTCTCAAGCTCTCTCTCAAAAATTCTAAGACCTCCTGAGTCTCCTAAGACTCTCTATCATCCTCCCCATGAAATCTGATACAATATCTCCTTACAAAAGAGTGGTTGTGCGATCTCGTCCTCTCTCTCACCTAACCTCATATGTTACATTGAAGTTTCATAAATGTTTACCCAAACCTGACTACGATCTGGACCTGCTACAGGTGACCATTTAAGGTAACCCCAACCACTACCTGTACAAAGGTATGGCCTAGCTCTTACATCCTTACAACACAAAAATATGTATAGGATTATTTCAAATTTAAAAATGGGAGCGTTAATGCTTTCCCTTTCTCCATTGCGTGTTTTCGTGTTGGCATGCTGGTGAGTTTGCTAAGCTGGAGTGATGCTCCTGCATCATATATTGAGCATGGGAGCCGAGAACGAGGACTCTCTCCTCCCTATAGCCTACAGGGGCTCGTTATCGTTGTCAGAGAAAGCAAGGGAACATCAAGTTGGGAATTTCTATGCTATTATGTGGGATAAGTTGTTCTATGGTCATACCCATCTTCTAATTGATCAGGATTACTCCAGTAATTGAACTTCAGAAAATGTGCTCCATTTATTCTTGTTATTGTGGTTGGACGAAGAAACAGAAGATGATGAACCCATCACAGGTTTTTCCAACCTGGATCTCTCCCGTGGTGCTCTCAATGGTTAATGCCTCTGCAAAGAAACCAAGAAAACCTCAAAACTTTGATATTAATCGCACAATGTTGTCAACATTTGCAATGAAAAGAGTAAGGGCGGTGGTGCAAAGGCGGTGTTTTCAACATCTAAGAGAGGTGGTGCAAAGGCTATGTTGTCAACATATAAGAGATGTGGTGCAAAGACGGTGTTGCCGACATCTGTAGTGAAAAGAGGAAGGATAAGGGAAAAGGTTGTTCTACAGGGTGGTGGAGGAAGGTAAGAAGTATATGAGGAAATCGACAGGTGGTTGGAGACACACTGACACATGTCATGCTTGTATAGGACCTTGACAGACAACGGAAATTGAGCGAGAACCTCTCCTTAAAGAACCCCTTTGGCGTAATAATATATTTTTTAATATATATAATTTCTTATAAAATAAGAAAAATATTTAATTTATTTTAATCATTTAAAATTATTTCGAGTAGATTGTAATAAAACATTAAATATAGTAAAATTAAGAAGAAATGTTTTTGGCTTTCCTTTTCGAATGTGTTTCTTGTTCAAGGAAAGTTCAACAATAATATGATTTAAGTGGCCTCCCCGTTTTTATATTATAGTCATAAAAACAATGTTTTTTAAAGTTCATGTTCTCGCATGGGATGTTTCTTCTAAAGTAACGAGAATATATTAAAATTATTAATTGTTTTTATGATGTAAGTGTATTGTAAAAAAAAACATATATTAAAATAAAATAATATAACGTGTTATGTAGATTTGAAATATTATGTGATTTGAAATGATTGTTATATAATTTATTATTTATTTTTATTTTTTGGATAGAAAAATTAGAGTTATTGGTTTGTAGGTTCATTTTAGGGTCACATACATTTTTGGGGATTTGAGGTCTATAAAATTTTTGAGCCTATTTGAGATATTAAATGATTATTTTGGGGGTCAAAACTTTCTAAACAAAGTTCTTAGTCTTGCGATGTTATTATACACATCGGGAGATTTCCTAGGCACGAAGATCACCTCAGTAAGAGTTTGTATGTAGAAGTTATACACATTGTAAGTTGACCTATCTTGTTGACCACCATGATATCGAATGGATGTAATGTCAGCTCACATTACTCACACATGGGGAGCTATTCATGTGTGGACTTTGAAGAAGATTCTAGAGGGTTAAAAAACCCTAACCCTCATCAAAGGTTGAGGTATGCAAAAACCACACCACTAACCCTAAATGGATATTAGGCCATGTTAAACACTAAGCCACTAGGAAATGAAGGGATTCCTTTATTATTGTATTGGGTATTGTTGCATATAGAGAAAAGCATTGAGAGTGGGATATTGAAGAAAAATATATGAAGTAGAAGACTTTGTAGTAGCAATATAGGCCATAGTGTCTATGGAAACTCCATAGTGAGTGCACTTTCTTTGAATTTGCATTTTATAATTCAAAAGAAAAGAGCAAAGCATAGGCTTCACCTTCTAGTTGGGTTTCTCTCGTATTGGGTTTTCCCAGGGTACATCTTATGTTCATTATGTGGATGGTACATTTATTTGCTTGGATTCTTTCATTTCACTTTTTGTTAATTTCATTATTTTGTGTGGTAAACTAGTAATATCAAATCTAAAATTTAAAGCAAAACACTATATAATAAAATATTGCAAGAATAGTTGTGATATACTATTCTAGTGGAATATCCATGACTATTTGTAGATCACTATGTCGAGTAAAAGATTTATTTTTTTTCCAACAAACTTTTGACGCATAATTCATAATTGTCGAATGGAAGAGTAGCATAACCATTGAATCAATGAGATGAATGCAATTTTGAAATACAACATATCTAAGGAACATGACAGTAAATTGTGATGGTTGGGATTTGTTGTTGGAATAACTATCGTGGGGTGCAAAGTAATGAGTGATTCCATGAGCGAGGTATTTTGTGGTGTTGATGTCGCCTTCACAAAATTAATCAAGTTAGGAACTGGTGGTATGTACATGAGTGGGGAAATTGAGAGTTAGCATAGGAATGAATATCTATGGTTTTGGGATTAAATATGATTCATTTAAAAATCTCAGACCAATTTGGATCAAAAGGTGATTATCGAAAATAAATCCTTGCAAATTGGAATTTGGTGAATGATTATGGGTGAGTGAAGAAGTTCATGGCCAAAAAAGTGGCAAGCAGGTCAGCAGGAATGCGGACGTGCACGAACATGTGTGTGTTTTTAGGAACATATGAGGCCTGCCACGTAGGTTTAGTGGCAGGAATGCACACACGTTCCTTTTGTTAAACTTTTTAAAAGGGTCGCGAGCGCGATTTTTGCTCATTGTGCACAAAATACACTCGTGTTTTGACTCTCATTGAGCAAAGAGAGACGAGCTAGAGAGGAGCAACAAAGGGAGGATCTTTACACCGTGTCCAAGTATGTTTGATTTATATTATTTTTAACCCAATTTAGTCTATTTCTCCCAAGAATCTAAATTAAAAAAAATTGTAATTTTGTATTTTAATTAAAAAAACCAACCTAATTTACATACCATGGCTTTTAAATTGTAGCATATATAATATAATGGAACCCCAAGACAATGTAAACCACATAGAATAAAACCAATAAGATCAAAACCCCAACCCACTACAACCACCAAATGTAAACACTCAAATTGATGAGGGGTTGGTTATAGTAAGAACTCTTGAGGAACAATTAAGGGACACTAGAGAGCCTAGCAAAGTCTCCTTGGCCACTTCTTTGGACATCATTGTGAAGTCCATTGAAAGTGCCCATGGTAAATTGACCTCTATTTTGGATTATATGGCAAGAATGTATGAGTACTATAGCACTGGTTTGGACAAAAACCAATTCAAAGAACTGGTCATTTCAAAACAAGAAATATTGTCTATATTTAGGGATCCTATAAATGGACAAGAACTACCATTGACCAAGAAACGTGTCTCCATTGATTGGTGCATCCATCCCCAGATTGGTAAAAAACAGATGGATAGGTGGTATATGGTTTTTGATAAACCTCCCTGCAATAACAGGGAGATTCCCTTATATTTTATGAGATAATTATGGGTTGGGTTTATTTTGGGTAAGCATGTCAACTACTTTGACATTTGTGAATTTCAGGGGGTGGGTCGAGGTCCACACAAGACCGATAACATGCCAGGAGTGACCTTGTGTTAGGTCCTCGTCCTTGTTGGCATTGTGCACGGGGTGTAAGACCCTAGGTTCATTTTATCTATGACCAACAAAACCCACCAGATACCAGCCCTTTAAGCATCACCTGCTTGCACAGATGAAGTCTCACCCGAGGTATCTATTGGGACTGTGAGAACTAGGCTTCTACAGTAGTAAGGGAATGGGAGGAAAACACTCGATTCATTCTTTCTTATTATGTTAGTGTACGCAACTTGGTTCTTAGTCAGTATTAACTTACTTTTGATTCAGATTCCTATAATCAACATATTGCATATTATTGCATAGATTTTTTACTGCCATAGTCATGAACATTGCACCCTATTTAATCATAAGAAAAATCTACTCTACGATGCATCCAAAAATAATCCATAAGCAAATATATAATATTCAGGAAGCACAAGATTCAATATCATCTCTTTAACCTTCCTTTGTTCATTCTTCTCATACATTGTTACATTCACGAACTCTGGAAATCATCATGGAATTGAACAGAACAGGACAAAACATAACATAACTGACCAGAACCTAACATAATAGAACCAACCATATTGAGGAAGGAACACTACAGGAACCCCTAATATCCCAACCCATTGCATATTTATACATAAATCTAGGGATAAAAACCCTAATTTTCTCATCCCAAAAATACCCCATTACAATGCATGGCCAGTTCAGTCAACTAGCTATTCGACAATTTTTTTCTACTTTTTAATTTGCATGTTGCTTTTCTATTGTTCTTCTATTTCTGGAATGTCGGGTTGTCATCCTTCTGTCATGCTTTATTCTCTAACATATTTATCCTTTTGTTTTCTTTATTCTTCTGTTTGTGCCTTGTCTTGCTTCTCCACACTTTCCTCCTTATGTGCACTTTCCTCCTGGATGTGCCTTAGTTGCGCACTCCCTCGTTTTCCTTCTTCTTCTGTGCACTTTTCCTTTACTTATTATTTTTCCCCAAAACTGTATTAAAACTGTTTCCAAAACTTCCTGTCCAATAGGTCCCCAAAACTCACCTGTGGCTCATCCTGAGCCACTCAGGCCTGTTGCTTGCTCTTCCATGCTGAAATAAAATTTTGATAGGCATCCTTTGCTACCTACACCTATTTGATGATTGTGGCCTCTGTTGTTTCAATATCCTCTTCCCCCAGTGCGATCAAGTTTGTAAGTTTGTCCTCTGCTTCAATCATTGCCTGTGGACCCTACCCTACACCATGGCCAAACTTTCCAATTTTCCTCACTACCTCTTCCTGCAATGGTCCCAGGTTTTGTTGAAGGATCTTTTGTTGATCCCTCATATTCTCTACCTCCATGTATGACTTCCTCTATTCTAAAATGGTTGTCATCCACTCTACTGGTGGAAGTATCGTTATCTTCTGTGAATCTTTATGTGCTCTCTCTTGCGCTTCCATTAAGCGTGCTTCCACTGCCTTCATCTCCAAGTCTTTTGCTAACTTGATCCATATATGTGTGCTCTTGTCACATATCTTGACGGATTCTCCTTCTACTTTCTCAATGTTTGCAACTACTTTGGTCGCAATCCTCTCCTTGCCTTCACGCACCTACGGTGGCATTCTTGGCATGCTCCATTGTTTTAGATCTTCTATTTATGATCAGAAGACCTTAATGACTTCTTTGATCATCTTCACTTGTTCCTTCATGGTAGCTTCTACAACTAGGGGAACTTCTGGAATTTCCTTATATAACTTTTGGACCGTTACTTGGGTTCTCTGCACTATCCCTTTATCCTCGTACTTTTTGTTTAATGATTTCTTGGCCCTCTCCTCAAACTCATCTTTATTCTTCAGAACTTATTCTACTCTTCCTTCAAATTCCCTCTTTTGTTGAAGTGTTGTGTCATACTGCTCCTGTAATTGGGCTCTTTCGTCCCTTATTCTTTCTAGCTCTATGTGTTCTTCGTCTCCTCCATTCCTCATTTCTTGCACCAATCCTACTTGCAAGTCCTATAACCTTTGCATTGATATCCTTGATACGACTATATTGAGATGGCCCAATGCATTTACTTGCTCCTATAACTTGCCCATTGGAAACTCTAGCGCATATGTCTCAATCTGTAAGGTTATATTCCCTATTGTTAGCTATCTCAGGGCCAATTGCATGTTTTTTTCTTCTCTCCTTGGCCCCGTGGATGGTCCTTCCCTAGACCTGTGCGTTTTCGTAATGCTTGTTGCTTCTAACATCCACAGAAGTACTCCCAGTTGATCCTGCACTTTCTTCTATTCCTCTTCTTTCTTCCTTGGTTCTTCCTCCCATATTTCTTCTGTGGTATTGTGTATCCGGTACCCAATTCTGTCCATATCATAATTAGTTAATATAAAAAATGGGGTCTGTCTCTGTGCTTTGTCCTTCTTGTGCACCCCCCCTGCAGGTCCTGTCCCTGCTTCCTTCCTCTTTCTCCCTGCTTCTGGGACTGACTGTTGCATCGTTGTTGTGGATGGCCCAAGCGGATCTCCTACGCGATTGTTCTACTCACCATCGGGATCCTCATCACTTTTTTCTTATTCTTCCTCCTCTTCTAATGGCCCTTTCTTTTTGGTTGGGCTCTTCCAATCATCCTCCCAGTCATTGACTATCAATTTAACGTCTTTTGTTATCAACTTGTAACTGGTTGACAACCATTGTCGCGTTGAATCCTTCTTTTTTCTACTTTTTCTTTTATTTTCTTCCCTTTTCTACTTTTTATTTGTTTTCCCTTGTTTTTCTTGCTACTATGGTACATATACTACCTCCCCCTCACTCTACCTTTTTAAAAACCTCCCCACTCTTGCTACTATGGTACAACTATTTTTTTTTTGTTTGTTAATTTGTGCGGGACCTGTTGGCTACGTGATTAACCTGTGGCTTGAGAAACCGCGACTCAGGGGCATCTAAGCCGTCAAAATCACCCGGGGATCGCACCCGGCCTGAGCCACACCAACCCTTAACATGGTTGGATTTTTTTGTCCCCGCAGGTTTCGAACTGGTGACTTTAACAACACGGAGTGGCTTAACAACACACTCTGTCACCGACTGCCCTACACCTCGGGGACTTTAAAATTGAAGGACATGGGGCTGGGCTTTGATCCACTTATGTGTGCATAGGTCACGATACAATTTAATATGGTATCTTTGGGTGCAACCACACGTTCGACCACTACCTCAAGGTGTCCCCATGGCTCCAGGTAAAGCCCTCACGAGAATTGAACCTTGTCCAACAGTGAAAAACTCCTCGCTTTCCACCATTGGATCCAACCTCTTTGGGCTATGGTACAACTATTTTCTCCCCCTCACTCTACCTTATTTAAAAACCTCAACATCCTTTTACAACTTATCATCTTTTTATGTCCTCGATGATGGCTGGAGTGTCCATTGGAACGTTGGACGTTTCAAAACTCCACACACAGGTTTGATCGAGAAATATCTCTAACATCGTTCAATTTATTTAAGTATAATAAATTAAATAGTTAATTAGTTTACTTTCATTAAAAAGTTTGTATATATATATATATATATATATAT
>ML780977.1:1271404-1283944 GCA_009831015.1 Picea engelmannii
CATGAAAGAATAAATTATGAAACTAAATATAATTTTAACGCTAGCTAACATTAACCCCGGCAACCAAATTACATACATCTTAATTTAAAAAACTATTGAGTATAAGGACCAAATCTGTTTGCACCTTTTTTTTTCCAACGGGAAAATTTCGCAATTATATATTACATAATTTGTTTTCATTCCAAAATGTTACAATCGGAGACTGAGGAAAATCTGCTGAAAAATAGATAAAACTTTCTCCTATAGCGGTCTATCGACGGACTGATGCAGACCCCCCTTCTATCTTAAGGGCTACATGACCTCCCGGTCTAGGATCGATCAAGGAACTGAGTTTGACTGACTCTTCGACCCCTCAAGAACCTTGATTCCACTTAACATGCCCTCTTTCCCCTTAAGGCGTAGGTTATATGGAACCCACAACTTTCTCCTTAATGCCTTTAAGCTTCAGCGTATTTAGGCGCTAGATCTCCTGGTTAAGTGCCTCCCTTTATGTGACTAGGGCTATGACCAGTCGCCTAGTCGAAAGACGCGTCACGACTTTGCGTATCGAGTCTTTACATGCAAGTCACTCCGACTCTCCCAACTCTCAAAATCTTGACATGAGCCTAGCGCATGCTAGCCCCTCTATTCCCCTTCACCGATGTGACCCTTCGCTATGACCATGGGCCAATATTTAGAGAACTTCACGACTGCGCGTTTCGCGAGTTCGCACTTTGCGAATCGTCTCCTTGGATAATCAACGGTCTAGATCTCTCCTCTATCTGATGGCTCAGATCGAATCGCAATTTCACATTTCGCAAGTTCTCAAAACTCTTACCTCTGATTTCTCGAGTCTCGAACTCCTGACAAGACCAGATCTACGGTTTATATCCCTCCTTCGATCAACGGTTGTGATCAACTCGCAATTTCACGTTTTGCAAGTTCTTGTAACTCTGCCTTTGACTTCTTTAAGTCACGAGTCAGCGAAATTATGATCTCTTGCCACGTGTCCTCCTTGGCAATGGATAGTCTCGATGATTTCAGAGTTTCGTAAGTCTGATTCTCCTGTACACTTTCAAATCTTTAAGGTTAGTGCACTTTACCTTGATTAGACGGCTAAGATCCTTTCTCTGGCTCTCAGATCGAACGATTGAGATCTTTTATTTGCACTTAGATCAGATGGCTGAGATCTTTTCCTTTGCGCTCACTCCTCGTGGTCTGGACATTGATCGGACGATCCAGATATTTTCCCTTGAGCTACGCTTTCTTCTAACTTAGAAGATTTTTCGAAAGATTTAAAGGCTTCGACCTTTATCCTTCCAGTGAGTCCACTTCTTGGATCTCGTTCGCACTTCTTGGAAAGTGATACCCCTCCTGAGCTTGATCTCCTTAAAGATTTCGATCTCCCAAGCACTTCTTTCTTTTCCGAGAAATTCGTCAGACTCATATCCAAATATTCTTGAAAAGAATTTTTTCTCGCCCTCCTAGCGTTGCTCTGATCTCATCCTTCGACTTCTTTACGGAGTCATTTCGACTCTTCGTCGAATTATAGACCTTTGCACTCTTTGCAACATATATTTACATAGATTTGATTTCTTGCGACGACTATGCACTTCTTGCAGTAGTCACTTTTCACTCCTTGCAAATGAAATCTTACGTTATTTCTCCTAAGCTTTATGAGTGGAAACAGACCCTGTCAACGCACTCCTTGCAGACTGTGTGCACACCTTGCACTAGCTCATGAGGAAAAGTGATTTTAAAATTTATACAAGCATTTCAAAGCTACATGCACTCGTAGCAAGTTTCATTCATTCTTGAAAAGATTAATGACAACAACAGGGAAATTGTAAACAATATTCACACAATACATTGGATCATTTTTCCTCTGTTATCTTCATTCAAAATCAAGAAAATGGTTACAGCTAAAATCAAAGCAACAACTACTGTTCACAAATTCCTACTTGATCATAATTCTCGTAACCCTTCTTTTGGGCGTACAAAATCTCTCTTTATACAAAATAAACAAACTAACTTCTATCTAATTACGGTTACATTGAGACTAGGGTTAAGTTCTCAAGTCACGAGTGCTCATTTTGTCTCCACGCGTGTGATCTTTCCTCTTTTTTTTTCTATCGCTTCAAAATATTTGCAGTATTGGCTAGCGTTCGAGACTCCGGATTGGATCTCAGGAACTGAGTTGTCTTGCCACATGTACTTGCTGACGATGCTCCTGCAACATACTCCCCTTGGACAAAAATTCATGGACTCCTTTCCATGAGCTCCTGTACCGAATTTCCATGCTTCTGAATATCAACTTCACTTTCCCAACTGGCATCTTCTATTGGGTGTCCCTTCCACTTGACCAGATATTCAAAATAGGTCTTCCTCTTGGTCTTCTTACCAATCCTCTGATCAACGATCTTTTCCATCTGTGGTTTTTCTGCTATAGGCATTTGTTTCTCCCACTAAATCTTTCCTTGATCTATTGATCCCTCTGTGTCATCCTTCCTGTAAGGATACAAGTCTGAGACGTTGAATATGGGCGATATGCCCACATCATATGGCAGCTCAATCTCATAGGTGTTTGCATCAAACTTCCTCAAGATCTTACATGGTCTTATCTTCTTCATCTTTATCTTGTTATACGCCCCCCTAGGGAACCTTTCCTTCTTGAGATGTGCTAGAACCTAATCTCCTATTTCAAATTGGAGTTCTCTGTGATCTTGATCAACTCTACGTTTGTACTCTTGGCTAGAATTCTACAACTACCCCCTGATATGGCTATGGAGCTTCTGCATTTCTGCAGCAAAATATTTTGCTCCAGTGCTTCTGATCTCAATCTGTTCCAAGTCTCTCAACTCAGATACTCCCCTAGGTTGCATTCCATACAATATTTGGAATGGGCTCTTCCCAGTGATCATGTTTGGTGAGTCGTTGTATGAAAAGTCTACTTGTGTTAGAATCTGATCCCATTGATTATGGTGCTCAGTGACCAGACTCCTCAATAAGTTTCCCAAACTTATGTTTACCACCTCAGTCTGCCCATCTGTCTGAGGGTGATAAGTTGAGCTGAAGGAAAAATATGTCCCCAACTTCTACCACAGTGTTCTCCAAAAATGACCAACAAATTTCGTGTCTCTGTTCGAGACAATGCTTCTAGGTAGGTCGTGAAGTCTCACAACTTCCTTGAAAAAAAGGTTTGCAACATGTGTTGCATCACTGGTCTTCTGACATGGGAT
This sequence comes from Picea engelmannii, assembly GCA_009831015.1. Lineage (NCBI taxonomy): Eukaryota > Viridiplantae > Streptophyta > Pinopsida > Pinales > Pinaceae > Picea > Picea engelmannii. The sequence continues at coordinate 1,274,623 of ML780977.1, forward strand.
AAAGTGTGCCATCTTTGAAAATCTATCCACCACCACAAATATGGAATCGCATCCTCTTTTTTTTCTTGGTAGTCCCAACACAAAATCCATGCTTATTGCATCCCAAGGCCTCTCTGGTATGGGCAATGGTTGATACAATCCAGTGTTTTGTCTTTTACCTTTTGCATGTTGGCAGATTTTGCGTCTGTTCACGAATTTTATTACATTTGTTCTCATACCTGGCCTGTTAGCGTCAGAAGTCACTCCTGGATTTCTTGCAGGAGCATAGCCCAACGCCCATCAGTTTTTATGTCACGGTTTAATAAATGGGGTGATCAAATGGATAAAGACTCAAGATGATATAGCTTTAACTCAGGAAACCAGGCCTGGTATGTATGCAGCAAGGGAGGTCTTGATCCAACTTCCGTCAGTAAATGGATTAAAGGGTGGTAGATGGAATACTTGAGAGAAAGGCAAGCAAGACTGCCTTAGGCAAAAGGCTTTCGGAAGCTTGAGGATGAAAAACTCAGAAGCCAAGATCCTCTTGGTCCAGAGCTTCAAGCAGCTAAGGGGTGACTTGACTGAATCCTTCAATTCCAAGTCGTTCAGTGATAAGAAAGTCACAAGAATCGATTAGAAACAAGGTAATTGTTACAGTGATCCAACCTACATCATCCTATAACAACTACAACTCGACTGGATCCTCCAATTCCGAGTTGTTCTAACACGGTAAACAAAGAGGTGGAAAGAAGATGACATCCATAAAGTAAGAAATCTCAAATTCCATAAACATAAACTAGAATAACTAGTGCTTCGTTAAAGTTTTTACAATCGAAAGCCTTGCTCAACCATCGATCTCTCACAAAATACAAAGAATGAGTCTATATACTCAGGAAAATTCACCTAACATAAGCGTGTTCAGCCATCCAAAGCGTGGTGTCCCTTCAGCCGAATTCGGACGGATAACCCCTGTCAGACACCACCTTAACTGCGCATGACTCCTGTAGGGGGAGGGTAGCTGAGCCATTAAGTGTCAGGCTAGTGTGCGTAGACTTCTTTGTCTAGTCGAGGACTTTGGCATGGCTTCTCCAGAAAAGTGGGTACACAGGACCCTCTCGAGCAGACCGCTCGCCAGGCCCTCCATACTTCGCACTTAATGACCGAGGAGAGGTTTCAACCACCTCTCCTTGCCTTCATTTACTCTGAGCGAGAAACAGTATTGAGATCGGATCTGATGACGCCTGGAGATCGCAATGATCCCTTCTGTAACTGAACTCGACACTTCTGGCCTTCTTTACACAGCTCCTTTCTTTCCCTAAGTGACCGCGGGCTGTGACCATGTGCTTATTCCCAAGGCGCTTTCGGTGTTCGCAAATGGGAAGGAGTTGATCCTTGCTTATCATAGTTGCGATGGGCGAAATGCCGAGATGGCTCAATTGAGCGCCACACGTCCTTCAAATCTGACGGTCCTAAACTCACCCGACATTGCTGTGGGCCCCAGGTCTTGAATTCTCTCACTACTTCGCGTATCAGGATATGATGGAGTCGTTTTTTGCGCTTCGAAACCGCGATGGGCGAAAAGGCAGGGAGCCTAATCGCGCGCCAGGTGTCCGCTTCAAATGGATGGCTAAGACTTCCCCTTGATCCTGTGGGCCCAACTTTAAAATTTCTTTCCCTTTCACGATTCGCGAGTTCGTGAGTCAAAGACCCTCGGCTCTCTTTTCTAAACTCTCGATCCCCGAGATGGCGATATGGGTCGGGCCCCCTTTCTGGTCAGTGCTCTCTGCATGTAACTGTCAGCTAGCACCCAAGTACTAATGCCTCTCGCAACTCGCGGCTTCACGAGCTGGAGTATCGAACTTTGGCATTCTCCCCTCACGAAGTCCCGAGACGCGATGGTCAGCGAAGGTTGACCCCCTCTGGGCACTTTTCGTAACTCGCAATCTCGCGCAACTAAAAGACATAGTCCTCCCTATGAACTTACGAACCCCGAGTTCGAGAAATAACTACTGCGCTTGTACTGATCGCGATTTATGCCCCTTGAAAACCCTTTTGCGCCATACTTAGCGTGACTCGGTTAGCTGCAAAAACCCATCAACCGCTACTCTGCTCTGTCGATGAATTCTTTCCGCAGAAGAATGAAGTGCCTGCTTGCTTGATTTAAGCTCGAAATAGATTTCTTCTGTGAGTTACGCCCAGCGCTCCTCGTGCCATTTGCAATCCTGAATACTCTTGTGCCTCGGACGAAAAATGTTACTAACATGGACAATAGTATAAACTGCTCAATTGCGCAAATGTCTTATGATGGCCGAAATGTCCAGCCAATCCTTCACTATGTTTTTCCTTCAAAAGGTTATCCCTCATTGAGCATTTTGGTATGCACAATTGATTGCCCTTGAACAACAATCCCTCTTGAATCATATACTTTGTTCACTAGCTCCTATCTCTCAGCACAGGATTCGTGCATGCTTCGTATGCTTCCTTGAAGTCTAGATCATCACTATACATTTCCTTAAGGTGTTCAAACCCTAAGGTCTTTACTTGAAATTCCTGCAGAGTCAAACATCTCCTGCTCAATGCATCAACAACATTGTTAGCATTCCTAGCAATATGTTTTATGACAAAAGTAAAATTCTGCATATACTCAATCCACTTTGCATGCCTCTGATTCAATTTTTCCTATCTGGTTATGAATTGTAAAGCTTGGTTATCGCTATACAAGACAAATTCTTGTGGGACAAGGTAATGTCTCCATTTCTTCATGGCTTGGATTATGGCATAAAACTCTTTGTCAAAGGTGGAGTATTTTCTCTTAGTCTCATTCAGCTTCTCGCTGAAGTAAGAAACATGTCTATTGTCCTGGCTCAAAACTCCTCCAATCGCAATGCCACTTGCATCACACCTTACCTGAAATGTCTTCTCAAAATTTGGCAAGACCATAATTGGTCACTCCGTTACCTTCTCCTTTAGTGTATTGAAGCTCTTCTCGGCCTCCTCTGTCCATTTAAAATGCATGTGCCTCTTCTTCACTGTATTCATCATTGGTGCACAAATTCCACTGAAATCTCTGATGAACTTCCTATAGAAACTCGCTAATCCATGGAATCTTCTTACCTCAAACATGCTCCTTGGCGATGGCCATTCTTTGATTACTTTCACCTTCTCCAGATCCATCTTTAGTTCATTTGAAGAGATCAGAAAACCCAAGTAAATGAGTTTTGTCTTCATAAAAGAGGACTTCTTCAGGTTTATCAACAACTTATCCTGTTGTAGTCTCCTCATCACCAGTGTCAGGTGCCTTAAATGATCCTCTTTAGTCTTGCTAAAGATCAGTATATCATCTAGATACACCACCACGAACTTGCCAATGAAATATTTTAGTATTTCATTCATCAACCTCATAAAAGTACCCGGGGCATTGGTTAAGCCAAATGGCATAACAAGCTACTCATACAAACCTTCATTTGTCTTAAAGGATGTCTTCCACTCATCACCTTCTCTCATTTTCATCTGGTGATATCCACTTTTCAAATCGATTTTAGAAAAGAAATTTTCCCCACTTAAATAGTCCATCAAATCATCTATTCTTGGAAAAGGGAATCTATACCTAATAGTGATCTTGTTGATGGATCTCGAGTCTGTACACATTCTCCATCCTCCATATTTCTTTGGACTCAACACAGTTGGCACTGCACATGGAATCAATCTCTCTCTGACCAAACCCTTGTCTAACAACTCCTGGACCTGGTTCTTTACCTCCTCATTCTCTCGAGGTGTCAGTCTGTATGCAGCTTTGTTTGGTAGACTTGCTCCTGGTATCAAATCAATATGATGGATGATACTTCTGATGGGTGGTAATGAGTTAGGAAGCTCATCCACCACTATGTCGCAAAATTTTTCCAACAATTCATGAACTTATTCAGGCAAATCATCCATCAAAGTACTAGTAAGGATGACTTCGAGTTTCCTCACCACAACAAACTGCATCTCCTGTTCTTTCTTAACTTCTTTCAGGAGTTCCTTCCCACTCATGAGAAGTATGCTTGTGTTGGCTTCCCCTTTCACTTTCTTCTCCTCTATTGGCAGCAACATGTGTGTCCTACCATTCTTCTCCAAGGTGTATGTATTCTTCCTCCCATCATGAATGACATTCCTGTCAAACTGCCAAGGTATTCCCAACAAAATATGGCATACATCCATGGGAATTACATCACACATAATTTCATCTCTATATCCTCCTATCTTAAATTCAACCAAGCATTGTTTAGTAACCATTACCTGGTGTCCTTTCTGCAACCATGAGACTTTATATGGCTCTGGGTGTGCAGTTGTCTCCAGCTTGAATTTCTCCACCATCTCCATGGATACTAAGTTATCAGTGCTCCCACTGTCAATTATCACCTTGCATACTTTGTCTTTAGTCTTGCAAGCTATTCTAAATAGATTGTTCCTCTGTACTGGCTTTTTAACTTCCGCCTCTGGTTTTAAGAAAACCTTTCTCATCATCAGGGATGTTTCATCCTCTGCTCCCTCTGCTTCAACATTCCCTCTTTGTGCTTCCGAAATGTGAGCTTCTCCTCCTTTTTTTTTCTCAGGGCATTCCCAAGACATGTGCCCTGTCTTTCCACATGCATAACATCGTACTCCTCCTCTACCTCTTCCTCTAGAAGAGTTTCTTCCACCACCTTGTCTTCCTCAGGAACTTCCTCCTCTTTCCGAGTGACTGTGTGGAGTTTTAGCCTCGTCTTTGGAATTATGCGCCTTGTCATGGGCAAATCCCTTGCCTTTGTTCGGGGATGAGATTTTACCTCTACCTCGCTGGCTTTGTTTTCTGGCCAACTTCTCTTCTGCCTTCAGTGCAAACTGATAATCATACTTCACAGTCCTTACCGACATCATGCTAAGCTCATCCTGGATTTCGTACCTCAGGCCATTCATATACCTGGCAACTTTTTCTTCATCTCGCTCTCTTTGTCCAACTCTGATGTTCAACTTGTAGAACTCCTCTATGTATTCTTTGACTTTCATACCCTTCTGTCTCAGGTTCTCCAGCTTTCTGAACAGATTGATCTGATAATCTTTGGGCATGAATTTAGCCTTCATCTTGGCTACCATTCTGTCCCAATTCTTTATCTTTTGTTTTCCTCCACTTCACCTCTCAGCCTGCAGTTCATCCCACCATATTGTTGTGTGTCCTTTAAGCCTGGTGACAACATGTCTCACCCTTTTCTCCCCATCGACATCTTCATAATCGAAATATTTGTCCATGGACCTTATCCAATCCAACAATTCTTCAACATCCAAATTTCCTTCATACATCGGGGCCTCTATCTTGGCTCTAGCTCCCAATCTAACAACTACTCTTAGCAAGCGTTATTCGACAACGTGTTCCCCTACAGGTTCTTCAACTTCTACATCTTCACTCTCTACATTGTTGACGTCTCCAGCATCAGGTTCTCTTCTTTGCGTTGCTTCCATCACTTCCATCCTTGCACAAAGTTCTCGCATCTCTCTTTTTACAACAAGATTGGCTAAAGGTGGCTCCCCTCGTCTCCTTGGTGGTATTGTGTTGACTGTCTCTCACACACAGAGTACAACATCGAGTTATTTTGTTTCATTTATCTCCTTCGCCTGAAATCTACAGATGAAAATTATCTCTGATACCACTTAATGAAGACCCCCCTTTTATCTTAAGGGTTGTGCGACCTCCCGGTCTAGGATTGATCAAGGAACTGAGTCTGACTAACTCTTCGGCCCCTCAAGAACCTCAATTCCACTTAACAGACCCTCTTTCCCCTTAAGACGCAGGTTATATGGAACCCGCGGCTTTCTTCTTAACACCTTTAAGCTTCGGTGTATTTAGGCTCTAGCTCTCCTGGTTAAGGCCCTCCCTTTATGTGACTAGGGTTGTGACCAGTCGCCTAATCGAAAGGCACGTCGTGACTTCGCGTATCAAGTCTTTACATGTGAGTCACTCCAACTCTCCCGACTCTCAAAATCCCGATAGAAGCCTAGTGCATGCTAGCCCCTCTATTCCCCTTCACCGATGTGACCCTTTGCTATGACCGTGGGCCAATCTTTCGAGCACTTCACGATTGCGCGTTTCGCGATTGCGTGTTTCGCGAGTTCGAACTTTGTGAATTGTCTCCCTGGACAATCAACGGTCCAGATCTCTCCTCGATCTGATGGCTCAGATGGAATCGTGATTTTGCATTTCGCGAGTTCTCAGAACTCTTACCTCTGATTTCCCGAGTCCCGAACTCCCGACAAGACCAGATATACGGTTCAACTCCCTCCTTCAATCAACGACTGTGATCAAATCGCGATTTTGCGTTTCGCGAGTTCTTGTAACTCTATATTTGACTTCTTTAAGTCACGAGTCAGGGAAATGTTAATCTCTCGCCACATGTCCTCCTTGACGATGGATGGTCTCGATGATTTCGGAGTTTCGTAAGTCTGATTCTCCTGTACACTTTCAAAGCTTTAAGGTTAGTGCACTTTACCTTGATCGGACAGCTAAGATCCTTTCTCTGGCTCTTAAATCGAATGACTGATATCTTTTCTTTGCACTTAGATCGAACGACTAAGATCTTTTCCTTTGCGCTCACTCCTCATGGTCTAGACGTTGATCGGACGATCGAGATCTTTTCCCTTGAGCTACGCTTTCTTCTAACTTAGAAGATTTTTTGAAAGATTTAAAGGCTTCGACCTTTATCCTTCCTGCGAGTCCGCTTCTTGGATCTCGTTCACACTTCTTGGAAAGTGCTACCCCTCCTGAGCTTGATATCCTCAAAGATTTCGATCTCCCAAGCACTTCTTGCTTTTTCGGGAAATTCGTAAGACTCATATCCAAAGATTCTTGAAAAGAATTCTTTCTCACCCTCCTGGCGTTCCTCTGCTCTCGTCCTTTGACTTCTTTACTGAGTCGCTTCGACTCTTCGTCGAATTCTAGACCTGTGCACTCTTTGCAACAGATCTTTACACAGATTTGAGTTCTTGCGATGACTGTGCACTTCTTGCAGTAGTCACTTTGCACTCCTTGCAAATGAAATATTACACTATTTCTCCTAAGCTTTACGAGTCGAAACAGAGCTTGTCAACGCACTCCTTGCAGATTGTGTGCACACCTTGCACTGGCTCACAAAGAAAAATGATTTTAAAATTTATACAAGCATTTCAAAGCTACATGCACTCATAGGAAGATTCATTCATTCTTGAAAAGATTAACGACAACAACAAGGAAATTGTAAACAATATTCACACCATACATTGGATCAATTTTCCTCTGTTATCTTCATTCAAAATCAAGAAAATGGTTACAACTAAAATCAACGCAACAACTACTGTTCACAAATTCGTACTTGCTCATAATTCTCGTAACCCTTCTTTTGGGTGTACAAAATCTCTCTTTATACAAAAGAAACAAACTAACTGCTATCTAATTGCAGTTACATTGAGACTAGGGTTAAGCTCCCAAGTCACGTGTGATCATTTTGTCTCCATGTGTGTGATCTTTCCTCTTTTGTTTTCTATTGCTTCAAAAGATTTGCAGTACTGGCTAGCGTTCGAAACTCCGGTTTGGCTCATGATATTTCAATTTTTCTGAAGTATAAGCAAACTGTACCATGTAATCTTCAAGACTCTCATCCTCTAATTGTTGAATTTTAAAAATATCATTACGAGAATCTTTAGATTTGCAATAGTCTTGGTATTTCTTAAGAAATATAGTCTTCATATCTTCCCAAGATCTAATACTAGACTCTCCTAATCCCATGAACCATCTAAGTGCAGAATCCTTGAGACTGGCGGGAAAAAGTTTGAATTTATGAGCATCTTGAAAGTAGTTATAACTTCTACACAAGATGTCAAACTCAAAAAGGAAGGTATTTGGGTCCTCACTACTCTTACCATAAAAGGTGGGTAGTGCAGAGAGTGGAATGTTCTTCATGTTAATATTTTTTGTGGTATCCAAAATTGGAAACCCAAAAGTAGTTTTTGTTTGGTTTCCTACTTCTTCTCCCTCATAATGTCTCACATGGTTGTGATCCTCCTGATCATCCATACTAATTTAAATAAGAATACAAAAGAAATAAAAACAAATTTTTATAATAAACAAACAATATCTGTTTTTTGTTCTTATATAAAAAAAATAAATTCTTTATAATAAAACAATTTTATTTTTTTTGTTATTATAATTGTTTTATAATCAAACAAACAATTTTTATTTTTTTTGTTTTAATTGTTTTATAATTTAAAACAAACAAACAAACAAAAACAAAACAAAAAACAGATAATTTAAATCAATCAAATAAAAACAAAAAAACAAATCAAACAAACAAACAAATAATTTAAAACAAATAAAAGAAAATTCAAACAGATAATTAAAAAAAAACAAATAAAAGAATACTTGCGCCAGCAAGCCACCATGAATGCTTCAGCTGTTAGGAGAAAATTTGTGGTGCCCAACATCTATTCTGCGTCTGCATTCCTCATACAAGATCGGCATCAATTGTTCGTTCTTTTTATCCAACTTTGACCTTTGCCATTGCCCAGAATCGTCACGCTCAATCTTTGTGATTCTCGCCACTGTTGTGGACTTCCCATGACCATGCTCTCCATCAAATTAATGAGACGGTATGCAGACCCAGTTATTTCTATTTTCCAGGATGAGCAGCAAAACACATCCTAGGGAAACTAAAACATACATGCCAGGCACAAAGGAGTTGCTTAAATGTAGCATAACGTTCTACCTAGAAGCTGGAAATAGGAGATGGAGAGGAAACGGGAGTAGCAACAACTATATTCCTATTGCATAGTTCATCAACATTTTGGGTAAGTGGAGGTATGTTATTTTCTAAACTTTAATCATGTAATTCCTCAACTGCTAGCAATGAATAATTTGGAAAATTCCCTCATCTAGTTCCCTTTCCTTTTCACTTCTATGACTTATGCCACGTTGCATGAGGACATGCAACAAGTTAAGTTGGGGGGTAGGGGACTTTGTTCACTATCATCACTCCACTTTTCCACTACCATCATTCCATTTTCCATCTCATTTACCATTTATGAACATTTCTTTTCCAACATTTTTTTTCCAGCGATACTCTGTTGCACTTCGCTTCATAAGCACTGATATACATATTGGCATGATTCACAAATATATAAAAAAAGGGGGCTTTCTTATACTCGGTGATTTTTTTCTTATGCACATTGATAGCATACATTTTCCAGTAAAAATATGGGCAAATTATTATCATAACAACAAGAGAACAAGTAACGAAATGAATGTTGTTAACACAAGAACCAACATTCTTTATATTCATGGTTGTCACACAAGAACCAA
>ML780977.1:1283994-1308087 GCA_009831015.1 Picea engelmannii
TTATTCTCCACTTTATTCATTTTAGTATTTAAAAGGAATTTGTGATTAAATGTTAGAAAATCAACATGTTTTCATATATATCTCAAATATGTGTGAGCTTTGTAATGTGTAGGAATATGTGAAGGATTAATTCAAAAGGACTTATCGAATACTTCCTCCACCATTCAAGATTTGAGGAGATAATTCAAACCCATTCCAAGGAGAAGATCATGGAGATTTGGTTGGAATATCTTGTCCAAGATATATGAGAGATATGTGTGAGGATTTGAAGGGATTATATTTTGTAATAATGGGAAATAGGTTGAGAGAATAGTGGATCTATAATAATGAGATGGTTATCTTATCTTTAAGGCTCTCATGTATAAAAGATAGTTCTCTCTCTTCATGAGAATTCAATTAGGATGTAGTTATATTATGTAATTAGAATCAGAGTAGTCATTAGGATTTGAAAGAGAAAGGGATTCTTAGATTTGATTCATGGTTTTGGTTTTCATGCTTTCATTATTATTTTATAAAGATCGATTTGATTATTATAATATAAGATTTCTTCATTGGTGATATCTCACATATGTTGTTGTGCCATTCAACTCTTCACTTGTTGTATCTGCTTTTCCTTCATGTAGTTCTCCATTTCTAGATTAATTCCATTTACGCAATTTCCCATTCCTAGATTAATGATTCTATTTCAGTCGTGTGTTAGATTAATGATTCAATTTCCGTCGTAGCTTAAACATTAGATTAGATTAGTCCCGCTTCAATCTTGCATATACTTTACGTGTGCTTCGTCAATTTATGAACCTCGGGTTGACAAATTATATAGTTGGGCAAGTACTACAACTTAATTAATACAACATTAGTTAAGCCCAATATAACGACTGTCGTTCCCTTGTCACGATTGTTGTTCCTTTTGTTGTTCCTTTTGATGTTCATTTGAATGGAACAATTGTCGTTTCTTTTGTTACGATTGATGTCCCTTTGTAGGGGTTGCATCTCTAGAGGACGGGTATTGAAAATAGAAGGTAAGAACCTGCGTAGGCAACAAGTAAAACGTTTGTGCCAGCGCCTACCTTTGGATGATGCATAGAGGTTATATTTTAGCACAGCTTTAGAGCCCAACAACTTTTATCTTGCAAGAAATAAACATTATATTTACAATAAATTATCTAACTATAAGCAAGAGTGTTGTGACAATATTAAAATGTGATGATTGTGTCTACCGTGGCAAATTACATCATGATGGCATCTAATCACTACTGACAATTCAAATGGAATCAACTCGATGCTAACTTCTACAAAGAAATGCATAGTATGGATAAGGCAGTCTATAGAAATCTTTGCCATCATAAAAACAACAGTAGATGTTCTTATAATCCATATGGTCTACAAACATTGGGCAGAAGAGATTCAAAATCAATCACTTGTTCTATCACAGTGATACTGGAAAATATTTTGTACAAAATTAATAATTCATGCAAGCCTACAAGATATAATTAAAAATCATAACTCAAAATCAACTCTGATCCTAGCATTCTAATGCTGAAAATAAAGAAAACAGTTCATGTAAATATACAAGATGTAATTGACCTAATTTAATAAAGTAGATGTGGCTAAGAGAAACACTCCCTAAATAACCAAATTGTGGAATGATTTACAGTTTTATGAACAGAAACAGAGAGCTATGATGGCATAATTAAAAAACTTATAAACAAATGAATTGCAACCTACATAAACAAGGTGTTAGGTGTCAGAATATAAACAAGTAAGTATGGACGACTATGAAAGCTCTGTAATACACATACAATCCAGGAAGCAATCTGCAAGTTAGAAAAGATATACACAGTGATACGATTTAAACAAGTAAATTGAAGTTAGCAATGGTGAATGACAAATGCAAAGATGTAAATATACACTGATACGAACAAGCTACCTAGACCACTGGTAGGCCCCCCAAACGGTCGTGGAACTACTTCAATGTAAAAACGTAGTCACAAAATTAGCATAGCATTGATATTAATCACCAAAACAGAGTTTACATGGAAATCCAAGATAATGTATGTATGTATATATAAAAATCATGTCTCTTGTGGCATAGAACAACAATTATATATAAAGTTTGTACACAACTTGAGAGGTCGACCACTGAAAGGGTCGACGCTCTCTAAAAACAAAGATTCGCTAATTTTTAGCAACAAAATGCATCTCCTCCAAAAACTTTGTGCGCTCAAAATAATGGCCAATGCAACTGCTCAAATTTGAATGCGATGAGTTCCATAGTTGGAGGGCGTGAGCATGCACAAAACCTGTGTCTCTGATTCTCCCATAGAAGCCCGCCAATATGCCAACCGCCAACTGCACTGGGCTTCGAGTGTTGGATCAAGGATCATATGGATGACTGGATGGAGGATTGGACGAAGGATTGGATGGAAGGTCGGATCATGTTTTTTGCCTATTGCAAGCAAACAGGAAATGTTAGGAAATAGTAATCACTCGATTGAAGATAAATTAGCATAAAATCATCACAAAACAATGATTACACATACCTCATGTTGTCCCATGGAAAATTGATGCATAAAACCAGATAATACCTTCGAAAAGAGCTAAATAAAAGCATAGAGCTTATAACTTCCATATGCAAAAGAGATTTGGGCATCGGAAAAACAGGTAAAACACCAGATCAAAAATCCTGCAATTTTTTCTATTGCTCTTCTTGCTTCCTTGCTTCTTTCTCCCATATTTCTTTTGTGGTACTTTATATCTGGTACCCAATTCTGTCCATATCATCATTAGTTAATATATAAAATGGGGTTTGTCTCTGTGCTTTGTCCTTCCTGTGCACCCCCCCTGCGGGTCCTATCCCCGCATCCTTCCTCTTTGTCCCTGCTTTTGGCATTGATTGTTGCACCGCTATTGTGTATGGCCCGAGAGGAGCTCCTACGCCATTGTTCTTCTCATCATGAGGATCCTCATCACTTTTTTCTTGTTCTTCCTCCTCTTTTGATGGCCCTTTAGTTTTTGGGGGGCTCTTCCAATCCTCCTCCCAGTCATTGACTATCAATTTCATGTCTTTTGTTATCAACCTATAACTCGTTAACAACCATTGTCATGTTAGATCCTTCCTTTTTATACTTTTTATTTTAATTTCTTCCTTTTTCTAATATTTATTTCTTTTCCCTTGTTTTTCTTCCTACTATGGTACAACTACTATCTCCCCCTCACTCTACCTTATTTAAAAACCTCATGTTGGCCCTCGACCAAGTTTTGGGATAATCTTGGTCATGTGACCTATTTTGGGACTTCGACACCCTGTCGAAGGAAGAGCGCAAGACGAAGAAGAGATCATGAGATCTTGGCCCACTTCGAGTCCCTTTTGGGTTTTTGGGAATATGTAATGGGAAAGGGATGTCGGCCCGTGGGTTTACCCATGCTTAGGCCCACTTTTGTCATGTATAAATAGATATCTAGGCATCTATAGGAATATGGATAGATAGAGAGGTGTATGTAATGTAAGCTAAGTGCTAATAGACTTTGTAAGTGCTTTGTGCATGACTGTAAAAGGCTTGTAGAGCTAAGTGCAAGTTGTTGTAAGAAGTTGTAGAAAGATTTGTGTTGTAGCGCAAGGAAGAAGGATCTAGTGAGCTGCGTAGATCTTTTGTCTTATGTGAAGAAGGGTTTTGGTGGCTCTGTGCTATAATCAATTGAAGATGCTAATAAAGAAGAAGAGTTGGTGGACGTAGCCCTAGGGTGGGGGTGACCTATTTTGGGACTTTGACACCCTGTCGAAGGAAGAGCACAAGACGAGCAGAGATCACGAGATCTCGGCCCACTTCGGGTCCCTTTTGGGTTTTTGGGAATATGTAATGGGAAAGGGATGTCGGCCCATAGGTTTACCCACACTTAGGCCCACTTTTGTAATGTATAAGTAGATATCTAAGCATCTATCGGAATATAGATAGATAGAGAGGTGTATGTAATGTAAGCTAAGTGATAATAGAATTTGTAAGCGCTTTGTACATGACTGTAAAAGGCTTGCAGAGCTAAGTGCAAGTTGTTGTAAGAAGTTATAGAAGGCTTTGTGTTGTAGCACAAGGAAGAAGGATCTAACGAGATGCGCAGATCTTCTATCTTATGCGAAGAAGGGTTTCGGTGGCTCTGTGTTGTAATCAATTGAAGATGCTAATAAAGAAGAAGAGTTGGTGGATGTAGCCCCAGGGTGGGGGTGAACCACATAAATCTGTGTGTTATGATTTGTGCTTTGACTCAATGTGCTTATCTCTTCTTTTGCTAAGTGCTTTGATGTATTTAGATAGATCTGCTTATGCTTTGTGCTTCTTAAATGTGTGTGAATGTTAGATCTGACATGTATGAAGATGCTTATTGCTTATCTACTGGATCTTATCTGTTTTACCATTGCTAAGTGCTAAAATACCTTAGATCTAAGTAAATGTTGCGATGCTCTGTGTTATATACGAAGTATAATAAGGGTTGAATATTGATGAATGATCGATGCTAAGTGCTTTGTAAGCGATATAATCACAGATATATGTCCCAGCTAAGGTTCCAGACACCTGAGTCTCGCAACCACCCATGCCTCTACCTCGAGTGAGACTTCATCTGCTTCACAGGTGTTGCTGAAAGGGCCGGTAGTTAGGGTTTTGTTGGTGCGTTGTTGTAGCATTGAACCTTGGGTCTGCTCCTATGCCAACAAATGGTTCTTGCCGGGACCTGAAACTGTGATTGTTGGGAACTAAGGGAGAAGAATATTTGTGTGAAGATTCAATTGGAAACTATGGAAGCTCTGTGCGTAGATATGTTTCCCTAGTGCGCATCTTTTTAATCAACCCGTGAATCTTTGTGCCAAGAAAGGAAGGACAGATCTAAATAAAAGAAGCAAGATCTGAATGCTTTTTGCTTTAAGAAAGGTAAAAGTGGAAATTTATGAAGAAAAGAGGTAAGATCTGAAGAAAATAGGTAAGATCTGTAAGCTCTGTACTCTAATAAAGGTAAGAACAGTTAAAATTTCTTAGATTTGGAAGCTTTGTGCTCTGTAGAAGTAAGATAAGTGGAAATTTTTGTTTCTAGAGCATGGATCTAGGTATGTTTGATATATTTTTTCCTAGCTTAAAAACTAGGGCATTAATAGATGAAAGAAATTTTGATATGAATAGATTTGATAAGCATAATAATAGATATGTTATACCTATGCATAGAAAGAATGTTGGGACTAACAAATGGATGCAAGATCCTAGAAAGAATTTTTTGCAGGTTAGCTACCACGATCCTAGTGCACAGTACAGAAGAGGCTTTGGATCATTTAAAAGAAAGAGAGGATTAACCCTATGTTACAGTTATAGAAGACTGGGACATCTTTCTAAGGAATTCCCTGGTGGAAGATCTAGTTGTCTATGTTGCAAAGCTATGGACCATGAAGTGTTGGATTGCCCTAGAATGATTGCTAAGCTTGAAAGAATGAATATGAACCAGGAAAACCCTAAGGCAGATCCAGAAATAGCAGAACCCCAAAAAGAATCAGAGAAGGTATTACTATAGATGAAATACACCTTGAATGACCACCGACATGTTAGGTTATTAGAGGTATTTAAAGAAAAAGAATGCATCAAGGTAAGAATAGGAGACTTTGACATTGACTATGTTCTGGATGAGGAAACACAGGTGAATGTTATGACAGAGAGAACTTGGGAAACTATAGGAAGGCATGCTATGATCCCTTCATTAAGAGGAATAGGTCTATTCAGAGGAAAACTGGTGAACCTATGTGGAAGGCTCACTCAGATATCTATGAATGTTAGTGGAACTTCGACAAAAGAAGATTTTGAGATTATCAACTTTATTGAGGACATCACCCTGTTTACTATGTTACTTGGAAAACCTTGGATTGAAAGAGATCAAGCCAGAAAGAAGGAAGAAGAAGAGGTTTTAGAACAACATAGACAAGAGTTAAAAGATTTCATGACTAGAAGGATCGCACAGTTGATTGAATAACAGGAGAACAAATCAAAGCTACTTAGCGAAGCTGTAAGAACATCAGAGAACTCACAGAAGATTGAAGTATATGTCTCATATATAGAAGAAGTATTACCCCTGAGTCCTAGGAGAGAACCTCAATAACGTGAAGTGCCTATGTCCAAGGAAAATAAGAATCAGAACGGGAAAAGAACCACTGAGACGAAGCTCACTGGGAAGAAGGCTAGAAATATGAGTAAGAAGAAGGCTAAGATTGAAAAGTTACAGCATGTTCTAGAGGGTACCTCGCAGAAAGAAACTTTGCAAAATTGGAGCTTCGTCGGGATATCAAAACAGTGACATATGCCACTTCGCCATGGCGAAGCAATATAGCCGTCAGAGGCCGATATATCCATTCGATTGTCTCTCCAAACAGATCGAAAATCATTCATGCCTCACCACCAGCCCGTTGGAACGCGCCATAATGGACAGAACATGAATTAATGAGGCACATAACCATTGCCAAGATCGCCTATATATCTCGTAACGCCATGCCCAAAGAACACTTTTTCCAACTAAGAATTTGAAGCCCTCAGACTAGCAAGTGTATATAGTGATCATCATGCCCTTGTTGTTCATTTCTCTGCAGTGTTTAAGATCATTATGACCCGGATAATTTATCCCGAGGGCGTATGTCCGACAAGATCACCACAGTCGAAGCATCCGTAACAGAAGTGTTGCTTGATTTAATAACTGAGAGAGTCATGTTGGAAAGAGGAGTATCTACAGGCGTTCAAGAATCATGTGGATTTTGGGATTTTGACACCCTGTCGAAGGAAGAGCGCAAGATGAAGTAGAGATCACGGGATCTTGGCCCACTTTGGGTCCCTTTTGGGCTTTTGGGAATATGTAATGGGAAAGGGATGTCGGCTCGTGTGTTTACCCACGCTTAGGCCCACTTTTGCAATGTATAAATAGATATATAGGCATCTATCGAAATATAGATAGATAGAGAGGTGTATGTAATGTAAGATAAGTGTTAATAGACTTTGTAAGCGCTTTGTGCATGACTGTAAAAGGATTGCAGAGATAAGTGCAAGTTGATGTAAGAAGTTATAGAAGGCTTTGTGTTGTAGCGCAAGGAAGACAGATCTAGCGAGTTGTGTAGATCTTCTGTATTATGTTAAGAAGGGTTTTGGTGGCTCTATGCTATAATCAATTGAAGACTCTAATAAAGAAGAAGAGTTGGTGGACATATCCCCATGGTGGGGGTGAACCACATAAATCTGTGTGTTATGCTTTGTGCTTTGACTCAATGTGCTTATCTCTACTTTTGCTAAGTGCTTTGATGTATTTAGATATATTCACTTATGCTTTGTGCTTCTTAAATGTGTGTGAATGTTAGATCTGACATGTATGAAGATGCTTAGTGATTATCTACTGGATCTGATCTGTTTTACCATTGCTAAGTGTTGAAATACCTTAGATCTAAGTAAATGTCATGATGCTCTGTGCTATCTGCGAAGTATAATAAGGGTTGAATATTGATGAATGATCGATGGTAAGTGATCTGCAAGCGATATAATCATAGATCTATGTCCCAGCTAAGGTCAAAGACACCTGATTCTCACAACCACCCCTGCCTCTACCTTGGGTGAGACTTCATCTGCTTCGCAGGTGTTTCCGAAAGGGTCGGTAGTTAGGGTTTTGTTGGTGCACTGTTGTAGCATTGAACCTTAGGTATGCCCCTATGCCAACACCTCCCAACTCTTGCTACTATGGTACAACTATTTTCTCCCCCTCACTCTACATTATTTAAAAACCTCAACACCCTTTTACTACTTATCATATTTTTGTCCCCGGTGATGGGTGGAGTGGCCAACATGTGGATATTGGTGGCCACCCACCTATTCCAACTAGATCCTCTTGTCCTTTTTAGTTCAGCACCTTCTTCTGTACTTCCTTGTAATTGTGGGTTCTACACTTCTAGGGTTGTCTGAAGCCCTACACATATTCCAGGTGGATACTGGTGGCCTCTCACCTAATTCAATTGGCTTATTTTGTATGTTTTCATGTCAGCACATCGTGTTGTACTTCTAGGGATGTTTTGGAAACCTAAACAGTATTTTTTTAGCTCACCACAATCAAACTATAGACAAAGTTAGAGTTTGACAATGGTATGTGTAGTTCTCTGAAATACCTTTCTAACGAGCTATCACGCGCCTAAAATGGAGGTCGTATGCAAAAGTTACGACCCCGAGAACTTGAGGTACCAACTTACCCATAGGGGCCCACATGAATTTTGGTGTTTCACCTCCTAGGGTTAGGTTTTTGGATGTTTAGGGTTTTGGAATTCATGAGTACAATAAAAAAGGCCTCTAGAGACTCATTGTAATCATTGTACTTAGACGGATGTGCGTAGCAACCACATCTCTCTCAGAGATAACTACCACCATTCGAGCAAGTGTTTCAGTTCTGCGGTTTTACAGTTTCAGCCTATTTCATTTATTCAATAGAATATATTTTTAACTAGATATCTGTGTTATTCTTTATATTTATGTGTTTATTGTATTCCATCTATTAATCAGTTTGTTCCACTCCTAAATCAGAATCAGTGGTATCAGAGCGGTCTGCTCTTCATTTATTTTTCTTCGTGCATGTCCCTGACAAGATCTGGGTACAAGAAGTAGGGACTCGAACCAATCGATCCATTGCAGGATCGGTCGCCCCGAGCCCGACAACAACCCATGGGGGACAAAAAGAAAGATGATGGAGCAGGAGATCCTATTAAAATGTTGCATGAGGAAGCCCTCGCATGACAAAGGAACTAAATGATGGACAACTTTACACAGATCCTTCGACGACTTCCCACAGGAGAAACATCTTCATCAAGTGGCCATGCAACCCCCTTCAAGGTACAGGTAAATTTTGATATTCCATTATTTGAAGGACTGATAGATGCGGATGTTGTAGATAAGTGGTTGAATCTGCTTGAAGGGTATTTTTTGGTCCACAATTTTTCCAATAGGGAAAATATTACTTTCTCACTCCTCAAGGTCATCCCCTATGTTAATCACTGGTGGGATACTTACTCTGAGCAAAGGGTCGTAGAGGAATATACAATATTTGTGGTGGAACCTACATGGGATTCCTTCCAGGACACCATTAAAGAAAAGTACTACCCTGTTGGAAGCTATGAGGACCAGTACACCAGATGGACCACCCTGCGTCAAGAAAGGGACCAGACAGTACCAGATTTCACCAATATTTTCCATACCCTATGCACCAAATTGGGTATCAAAGACTCTAAGCGTCATCTGGTGCTCAAATACCACAATTGTTTTCATAGATACATTCAAACAAAAATGGATTTTCTAGACATTGCCTCATTAGGCACGACTTATAGATACGCTGCCAAGATCGAGAAGAAATTTACGCTAAAGAGACGAGAGTTTGGATCTGCGAACTCCTCACAGCCGAAGCAGGGAAAAGGCGGCCCCAACCCACACAGCAAGGGACCAAGCTGAGATGGACGCTCTTAAGACAACCAGTCTAAGCCACAACACAAGAAGGGAAATGAGAAGACGAAGGACACGGGCAAATGGTGTGAGTACCATAAAATCCCTTGGCATAACAATGAAAAATGTTGCTCTAAGTAGTTACTCGTGGTCGAGCTGAAGGCTTTCGAGTTAGAGGTCAATTATGATTCTGAATCAAATCCCTAAGAAGGGAAGTGGATTATCGATGTTGAACCCATTGCCACTTTCGCTAGCACCAAAGTCCGACCAAGCGAACCAGAAGAACCAGAGGAAGGGGAATGCCTCTTTCACTCATAAATGTGGGTAAAGGGGGCTCTACTTCATTTCACTGTCGATAGTAGTAGTCATAAGAACCTGATTTTAGCAGAGGTCATCAAGCGGCTGGACCTTCCAACTACACCGCACCCGCATCTCTACACCATCGGTTGGCTTCACCAAGGAACATATTTTCATGTCATCCAACAATGTCGTCTGCCCTATGACATCAAGCCTTTCAAAGATGAGGTATTGTGTGATATTGCTCCCCTTGAAGTTTGTGATGTTATTTTAGGAAAACCATATTTGTGGAAGCATCATGTTGTGTATGAGTCTAGACTCTGCAATGTTATTATTAATTTGGGTAGACAATTGTACAGGATACCAGAGGTAGCGCTGCCTACCGCTATTTCTTTAATCTCTGCTAAGAAATGCATTAAGGTCATTTCACAGACCAGAAATTTTGTCATATTTGTGATCCGTGCTCACAGTAAGCAGAAGGTCGTTGCCACATCCATGGACTTTACACAGATCCTCTCTTTGCAGTAGAAGCAAGTGGACAGGATCGTGGAAGAATACAAATACATCTTCTCCTCACCCATCGGGGTACCGATGCACTACCAAGTCAAGCATACAATTGATCTGACCCCGGGTGCACCTCTACCTAATGGACCAGTCTATCATCGCTCATTGATGGAAAATGACAAAATCAAGTGTCAGATCCAAGATATTCTTCAAAAGGGGCACATCAAACCCAACTCCTCCCCTTGCGGAAGCCCAATTGTACTGGTGCAGAAGAAGGATGGGACTTGGCAACTCTGCATTGATTACATAGCCTTAAACAAAATCATAGTCAAGAAATGGTACCCCATTCCCAAGATTGATGACCTTCTTAACCAACTCAAGGGGGAAAATTTCTTCAGCAAGATTGACCTAAAGTCTGGCTACCACCAGGTTCCCATCGAACCAACTGATGTATGGAAGACAACCTTCAAATCTAAAGAAGGTCTCTTCGAATGGCTGGTCATGCCCTTTGGCTTAACAAATGCACCAACCACTTTCATGAGGTTGATGGATGATGTATTGAGACCCTTCACCAACTCCTTTGTGGTGGTATATTTGGATGACATCCTCATCTTTAGCAGAACTTGGGAGGAGCACATGCGACATATTCAACAGGTTTTGAGCACTCCGCGACAGCATAAGCTATATGCGAACTTGGACAAATTCTCTTTTGGCATGAACATGGTCCAATACTTGGGCTACATTGTTGATGAGAATGGGGTACATGTTGATCCAGCTAAAATCCAAGTCATCCATGACTGGCCAGCCCCGACCACACTGACCGAGCTTCAGATCTTCTTGGGATTGGCCAACTTCTACCAAAGGTTCATGTTGGGATTCTCCCATATTGCATAGCTCTCAACCAGGTGACCAAGGGCGGTGGAAGGGAAAATTTTGTGTGGGGAAAGGAAGAACAACGAGCATTCGATGATCTAAAACATCACTTGTGCTTAGCTCTAGTACTCTCCTTGCCCGATTTGCAACAACCATTCGAGATTGAGACTAATGCATCTTACTATGTTGTAAGTGCAGTTCTCACTCAACACAGTCATCCAGTGGCATACCATAGTGAGACACTCTCAGATACTGTCCGAAAATACCCCACCTATGACAAGGAAATGTATTCCATTGTACAAGCCCGTTGTCAATGGAAACATTACATTCTGGGAAAGGAGACGATCATCCACACTGATCACAAGCCTCTGTAGTTCATACAGACACAAGGGAAATTGCAGAACGACTGCCATTAGAAGTGGTCCACCTACCTGCAACATTTCCATCTCAACATCAAGTATAAGACAGGGATCTCAAATCATGTCGTTGACTGCCTCAGTTGACCTCATGTGGTTGCACTCACCACTGTGCTCCATTCTTGTGGACATGAGGCATCTAGGTGGCCCCAACTTTATTAGCAAGATCCAAACTTCGCCACCACCTATCAGCTCTTGGGTACATGTGCAACTGTCACCAATTTTCACATTCAGGATGGACTATTATGCCATCTGGGCCATCTCTATGTTCCTACAAGCGAGCATGCAAAGTTGATTTGGGAGGCCCACTACAATCGGATGGCACGTAATTTTGGCGTGGAGAAAACTATGGCTATTCTTCAGAAACATTTTTATTGGCCAAAACTTCGACAGGACATCAGCAAGTATATCATATCTTGTATTTCCTGTGTCATTTCCAATCCAACCATCAAGAAGCAAGGCTTATACACCCCTCTTCCTACTTCTGAGAAGCCTTGGGAATCCATCTCAATGGATTACATGTCTAGCCTTTTGTCCACCAAGCAAGGAAATGACTGCGTATTTGTGGTCATTGATTGGTTTTTGAAGATGGCCATCCTCACAGCCTACATGAAGAATATCATAGCGGCAGATAATGCCAAGATCTTCTTCGAATGAGTGTGGGTCCATTTTAGGATACCACAAACCATCATCTCCGACCGGGACAATAGGTTCCTCAACACATTTTGGTCGAGTCTCTAGTCACTGTTAGACACCAAGCTCACAAAATCCACTGCTTTCCACCACCAAACATACGGCCAAACATAGGTTGTTAATCGGATGATTGTGCACATCATGCGCATGTACAACTCCTAGCATCCACGTACATGGGATGAGAGTCTCCCCTATGTTCAACACAATTATAACACGGCCCTCCACAGCTCCACCGACCATAGCCCATTTTAGGTGGGGATGGGATTCCAACCCTTGGGTCCCATTGATGTTGCACTAGCTCTTGCCACCACACAAAAAAACTCTTCCCATGATCGGTCCACAATCAACAAAGCCACCAGATTCATTGAGAGGATTTAGCACATCCTCCAATAGGTCCAAGAGATTTTGCAGAAATCCAATGCTAAGTACAAGCAACACCATGATCAACACAGGGTACCACACCAGTTTCATATTGGCGACAAATTCTGGTTACATTTGCAGATGGAGCATCTCACAGGGCCCCATCGGAAGCTCCACCCACTTCACTATGGGCCTTATACTATCACCAAGGTTGTGGGTAGCAATTCTTTTGAGCTCAACACTCCACCCTTCCTTGGCCTGCATCCAGTGTTCAATGTGGACCTCCTTTAGCCATATTTTCCACCATTATTGGACACCTCAGAAATCGCAGAACAACTGAAACCAACAAAGCTCAACCCTGACTGCATGGAACAAGCATCCACTGATCAGATAGTGGACACACAGGTCAAGGGAACTTGCTAGCAGAGGATCCAGCTTTATCGGGTTGTCAAGGCAAGGAAGCTCCTACACCAAGGCAAGTGGCTCACCTGGGGAAAAATCCAATAGAAGTTTCCTCACCTGATGGGGGAACTCAACGCAATGAACACCATTTCTTCCTAAGGGGGGAGGATTGATCCAGGTGGATATTGGTGGCCACCCACCTATTCCAACTGGCTCCTCTTGTCCGTTTTAGTTCAACATGTTCTTATGTACTTCCTTGTAATTATGGGTTATACACTTCTAGGGCTATCTGAATCCCTACACATTTTCCAAGCGGATACTGGTGGCCTCTCACTTAATCCAACTGGCTTATTTTGTATGTTTTCATGTCAGCACATCTTGTTGTACTTCCAGGGTCGTTTTGGAGCCCTAAATAATGTTTTTTTTGGCTCTTCATAGTTAAACTATTGACGAAGTTAGAGTTTGATGATGGAATGTGTAGTTATCTGAAAGAACTTTTCAACGGGCTATCATGCACCTAAAACAGAGGTCGTATGCAAAAGTTACGACCCCGAGAAGTTGAGGTACCAAATTACCCATAGGGGCCCACATGACTTTTGGCGTTTCACCTCCTAGGGTTAGGTTTTTGGATGTCTAGGGTTTTGGAATTCACGAGTAATATCAAAAAGGCCTCTAGAGCCTCATTGTAACCATTCTGCTTAGACGAATGCACATAGCAGCCACATCTCTTCTCAGAGATAGCTACTACCATTCGAGCAAGTGTTTCAGTTCTGTAGTTTTATAGTTTTTGCCTATTTCATTTATTCAATAGAAGATATTGTTCACTGGATATCTGTGTTATTCTTCATATCTCTGTGTTTATTGTATTCAGTTTGTTAATCAATTCGTTCCGCTCCTAAATCCGAATCACCCTCACTCTACCTTATTTAAAAACCTCCCCACTCTTGCTACTATGGTACAACTAGTTTCTCCCGCTCACTCTACCTTATTTAAAAACCTCAACACCCTTTTACAACTTATCAATTTTTTGTACCTGATGATGGGTGGAGTGTCCACTCAAGCCTTGGATGTTTCAAAACTCCACACATAGGTTTGATCTAAAAATATCTCTAACATCGTTCAATTTATTTAAGTATAATGAATTAAATAGTAAATTTGTTTACTTTAATTAAAAAGTTTATATATATATTTAATTTCTTTCATTTTTATGAAAGAATAAATTATGAAAGTAAATATAATTTTAACGCTAACTAACACTAACCATGACAACCAAATTACATACATCTTAATTTAAAAAAACTATTGAGTATAAGGACTAAATCCGTCTGCACTTCTCTCTAAAGAAGCAATGAAATTATATTATTATTAAAAAGACGGATCCCATGTAAATAAATAACGTGGAAAGTTTGTGTAAACGTTCGTTAATGTGTAAAGTTGTAATAGAAGCATGAAGGTTGAAAACTCTTGAATCAGATAGGAACAAATTATTGCTGGTGGATGAGGAACTCTGGCGCCAAAAGAGGAGGGCAATGTGGATACTTTCCGGGGACAAGAACACAATATTTTCATCGGTTTGCTAGCTTTAGAAGGAACAAGAAGCATCTGTGGGAGGTAAAGGATGAAACTGACCAAATCCATGTTGGGTAGGAGGCTATCAAGAAAGAAACTGTTAGACATTTTAGATCCTTTTATAAAGAATCATCACAAAATATGATTAAGGATCAGATTGCATCCATGCGTCTTTATCCAAGGTTGGTCACGGAGGAGGAATTGACTCTTTTAGAGAAACTGTGTACAAATGAGGAAGTGCTTGAGGTTATAAGGGGATTTACCAGAGATAAGAGCCCCGGTCTTGACGGATGGACAGTGGAGTTCTTTCTGAATTTCTTCGATTTGGGTGCTAATGATCTATTGGAGGCAGTCGAGGATTCTTGCCTATTTGGTGTGGTGAATGGATCCATAAATTCAATGTTTCTAGCTCGTATTCCCAAGGTCAATGGTCCGACAACGTTTGGATATTTTAGGCCGATTGCTTTGTGCAACCTTTGTTACAATATTATATCAAAGATAATTGCCAAATGGATGAGACCGATCTTTTCTCGAACATTATCAGAGGAACAGTTTGGCTTCTTAAAAGGTAGACAAATCATTGATGCCATAGGTACAACACAGGAATGCTTACACAGCATAAAAGAGAAAAAGCTACAGGCTCTTATACTAAAGATTGATTTAAAAAAAGCCTACGACTGTATCAGTTGGGATTTTTTGAGATTGGTTCGTTTACTGTGTGGGTTTGGTCTTTTGACAACCAAATGGATCATGGGATGCGTTTCTTCGGCTACATATGCAATTCTAATAAATGGAGAACCAACTGAATTCTTTAAATGTGGCAGAGGTCTCAAACAAGGGTGTCCGTTGTCACCTTTTCTTTTTATATTAGTCCTGGAAAGTCTGAGTCTAGTATCGAAAAAAAGTCAAGAGGATGGATTAGTGATGGGCATCAAGGTTTCAAGGCTAATTCAGATAATCCATCTACTTTTTGTTGATGATATCTTGATTATGACTAAAGCATCTTCCTTTGAATGGTTGGAGATTCATAAGATATTGACTAGTTTCTGCAATTCAACCGGGCTTTTGATTAATGCACAAAAATATTCCTTTTATCTGTTCGGCGCTCAACAAGCTGTTATGGATACTTTAAAAGATACTTTTTTTTACAACTTTAATGATCTTACCGATGGTTTTAAATATCTTGGGTATTTTTTAAAAGTTGGTAGGTACAAGGTCGAGGATTGGGACTGGCTATTAGCAAAATACGAAAATTGCATAAGCCATTGGTGCAATAGATGGCTGACAATTGGAGAACTCCTAGTCCTGATCAAGGCGGTCTTAGAAAGTTAGCCAGCTTATTGGTTGGCTCTGGCAAATATCCCATCATCGGTTCTTAATAAAATTCATCAAGTTGTCTTCAATTTTATATGGGATGGAAAAAGAAAAAAGAAGGGCATCCACCTGTGTAGTTGGCAGATTATTGCTCGCCCGAAGAAGCATGGGGGTTGGGGACTGATGAACCTAGCTAGTTTTAGCAGAGCCATGGCGGCAAATACCCTATGGAGGGCTTTGATGTTAGATGGTCTTTGGCATCATGTTCCAAAATCTAAATATTTTTCCTCTATCTTTGTGGCACCTTGGCTTCGCACGGTTCCGATGGATGGAATAAAAGGTTCAC
Organism: Picea engelmannii; assembly: GCA_009831015.1. Taxonomy (NCBI): domain Eukaryota; kingdom Viridiplantae; phylum Streptophyta; class Pinopsida; order Pinales; family Pinaceae; genus Picea; species Picea engelmannii. The sequence continues at coordinate 1,300,248 of ML780977.1, forward strand.
AGACAAATACCAGAGCAGAGTTGTTGGGAGCGTGGGCACTTCTGACTTTAGCTTCACGGTTCGCTATATCAGAGCTTTTGGTGCAGGGGGACTCTAAGATCATTATTGACTGGCTGCGTGGAAAGGGTAGCCTCCAGGGGCTTACTCTAGAGTGTTGGAAGGGAAGACTTATTGATCTATTAAAGCTTTTTCATAATGTAACCTTCAAGCATATCTATCGAGAAGATAACTCTGAAGCAGACATGTTATCTAAACAGGGTTTGCTAAAAGTCCCTAGGAAAATTGAATACTTCTAATGTGAAGGGGATCATGAAGGTCCTCATTTATATATAGGCCTATACTAGATCTGGAAGATCACATATGTTTTTTGATGTTGGAAGATTAGCGGGAGGCTCTAGTGGAGATCCTTATCTCTAGGCTGTATGACAGGAGTCTTTTTGAGGTTATAGTTCTTGTTTTTGGGAAATCTTAGATGGAGCTGGGATTTGTGGGCATGTGTACTAGTGATGAGATGTTTCTTCTTGACTTGTTGGGTATAGGGGTCTTTGGTCCAATGTTTTTTTTTTTTTTTGTAAAAGAATAGTTTATATTTCAATATAAATATAAAGGGACATTTTCTATGGAAATTTTTTTTTTTGACAAAGTCAAAAGGATTACGTACAAGTGGAAAGTTATTACATAAGTAAAAAAAGAATAGATTGAAGTATCCTTGAAAGTAGGAGATTGCAATGTGTTCTCCCCCAGGTAAGGCCAAGATATGAAGATTGTATGAAAAGTCGAGTTGGGACATGACTTTCACTGGAAAATATCAGCATTGATGTATGACAGAAAACGTATATTGATAATAGTCAGTCCTACCATAATTATGAATGGACGGATGCGAGAAGACGCTTGGAATTCATTCGTCCCAGAAATGAAAGGAGAACCCGCAACGTTGCTGCCCGTCCAAATAAAATATCACGGAATTACAAACTTAACTGTGTAGAGTCTTAAAAGTCAAGCACATTCTAATTGGCGCGTGTTGACCAAAGGAATAAGTACAAGTGGTCAGTTATCCCATAAGTGAGAAAACTAAGGTCTGTAGAAGATCGCTGTATGTTGTCCCCTGTGTCAAGTCTATGAAGAAGACGACTTGTATAATATAATAAAAGTATCCGAATATTAGTAATGGCAAGTATAGAGGGGAGTTTGTTGACTGGTCCCCGCCACAAAGACTTGACTAAATAGTCAGTCCTGCCATAATTATGAATGGACGGATGCCAGAAGACGTGTGGAATTTACCTGTCCCGGAAAGCAAATTGACGGTAAGGACAACCCACAAGGTACGTTGTGCCCGTCCAAATAAGTAGGTCACTATCTATCTATTTATTTATTTTTTCTTTAATAAAATACAACAAATTTTATATTTATTAATTTTATAATGATTAAACGTGTTAATTATATCCGTCTTTATGTTATCTGGTAAGGAAGTTTCATAACTTAATAAGAGGTTAAGAAAATTAAATGTTTTGATATTGTTAAGGAGTTGGATGTGGAGAGATTTAATCTTGTAACAATTTTTTTTTTAATTTATGATATTTGGAGATACATAAGCATAAAATTAGAGTTATTATTGATTTAGAATTAGAATTAAATTTTTAAGGATTGATTTATAATTGATTTTTTTTTTTTAAATGCATTTTTATGATGAGCAAACCTTGAATCATGGTAAAACTCTACTCACATTGAAAATTTCTATTATATATTTTTTTAAATTTATAACAAAAAAGATAATCTTTTTTATGCAAAATCCACTTCCTCCTTTAAATATTAAAAATAAAACTAAGTTATTCTTATATTAATAGAATACATACAATTATACAATCCAGTCTCTCAACTATGCCAAAAATGGAAACCAGATCTCTCACATATGTCCCATAATAAAACAATAATGTAAATAGTCGCTTATGGACCACTATACTAAAAAAAGCTATCTAGATGACACTTGAAAACTATAAAAACAAGGAGACTATACTCAACTAAGATAATCTCACTCTATAGACCTAACAACCTGCTTTTCATGCATTTGGAACTCCAAACAACTACCATACATGCCCACTATGGATGCCTTCAATATTTTGCACTCTTCTCCCCCTTGTTGTTTAAAAAAGTAAAAACTCATCTCCTTTCCCATACGAATTTCCTTCTTTTCCCATACTTGTTTGACTTTCACTGTCCCCAAAAAGATTTACTTGACTCTCACACTTCCTCCATACTTTCTTGTACTCAACTCATTCTATCAATAACTATGTGAGGTGACTTCACACACCAACCTTTTTACATGTATTTAATGATTGGGGATTGGAAACACACAAACAAAAACTAGAAGATTTATACACAATAATAATTGTAGGAAGGTGGGTTGAGATTAATAAACATGGGTAGTTCCCATTGGACCCCTCTCTTAGACCTTCCTCTCTCTTGTGGAAACCTAGCCCCCATTACTTTGTCTGTGTCCATATGTAGTCGACCTTACATTTTATTTTATTATTTTTGATATACAATTTTTACATATTACATATTCGGGCTCACAACCATATATCATATTTACATTATCTTCACTAAATCAGGGATTTCAATATAAAATATAGGAATGAGTTAATAAGTGGGGGGATTGAACCTTTTTAGTGAGTTTATTTTTCCTATCTAGGTAAAGGTCTATCTAGATCCACATATTTTTTTACAATTTCAATTATGAGGGTCATCTTAAAATGGATTGTCGTCAAGGAAAAGTCTCATAGGTAAAGTTCCCCCAAAATTCCTACAAAATTTAGATAAGAATTTTTGTTGTAAAGAAGTTAAGTTTGTCCACTTATTAACTTAATCTTAAAATAGTTTATTACATTGATTTCAACAATATTACTTGGAAAAAATAACATGATTTCAAAAACTATACAATGTAAACCATCTTAAATGCATCTACTCAAATGATTTATTTAGTTAGATATGTCAAAAATAGAATATTAAAAATAGTAAATATGTTATTATTTGGTAGTATAATGTTAATATAGATACATTGAGATGTGGACAATGATATGGAAAGTGTATAGTTTTAAAAGCATGATTATAAATGGGTTCAAACCCAGATTACATTACATAAGACATGCTAGGAGACCATGGCCAAGAAGACTAGAAAATAGAAATAATGAGCATGCAACTATAAATACAAAAATTTAGACTAGAAAATAGAAACAATGTTGGGAAAATGCAACTATAAATATAAAAATAGAATAGTTAGAAATATGAGAAAATATATGATGATGATGAGTGTCCACTAAGACTAATTTTGGTTTATAGGACTCTCAAAAATATATTGTTAATTGATTTGTTTTAACATTTTTCTTTTATGATAAAAAATATTGCAAAAAAACTTTCCTAACTTTCTTTCATTTTCATGAGTTAACAAGTTATAAATGTAAATATAATTTTGGTGTGGTAGTTTGCTATTTTAACCAGCCTAATTCCATTTTAACCTTAAATCTATCAAGCACCAATAGAAGCCAAATCCCTCAATGTTTAATTAAAAAAAAATAACACACTAAAAAATTTACACCTTAAAAAAAATTGGTCCCTTTAAATATTTAATAAATATAATATTAAATGAAGATAATTCTAAACTAATAATATCATGTTGTGATTAATTTATAAAAAAAAAAAAATCAAACAAACCTACATTCTCATATAATAATATCATCTTCATATATAAAATCTTTTCAAAATTATCTTACATATACTTTAAATTATCTTTATAATTTAAAACTCAATTATGAAACTTTCTCCTCTCAACTCAATAAGGAAACTTTCTCTCTCCTCTAATCTATCTTCATGTTTACTTTTAATTTTAATGGAATACAAATAGTAAAATGTTGTTTGACTTGCTCTTATGTTAATTTACCCCATATTTGTTGGGGCTTTTTGCTTCAAATCACATTGATTACCATGAAAGAATAATTTTCATCCACTTGCACTTTTCTCCAAAGAAGCAATGAAATTATATTGACATTGATGTGTATATGTAAAATGTATGTGAATATTAGTAACAAACTATTATCTATGGACGGATGCGAGAAGACGCGTGGAATTTATTTGTCCCGAAAGGGGGAAAGGAGAACCCACAACGTTGCGCTCATTGGCGCGTGTTGATTGTGCAGTCTTCTGCACTACAATTCCATGTCGTTTACCTCACATCTGCTCTCTCGAATTTGTTGCAGAAATCGTTTATTATCCTCCGCCTCCTCTTTTAACTTGAAATTGTTAAATATAATGTAACCTCAACAGGCTGACTGTACACTGCCAGCTGTCCTGGCCAGCTGTACTTTCTATTCTTGTTTTTCTTGAGCCTATTAACTCAACTATTTCCCTTTGCATAGGAACTAACTTCTTCACATCTTCTTCATGTACTCGTTTTGTACTATTCTTCTTATATTCTAATATATTGTTTTCTGTTCTTTTCTTTTCTCTTTGCATTTCTTGCTTCACAATTTATCATGGTATCAAAGCTTCAGAAGTAAGCCTCTTTACACAGGCTGGAGAGAAACACGATCCTCAAATAGCGTAGAGCTTCACGAATCTTGAGAGCATTCGACACAGACTTTTCACAAGGCTTGGAGAGTTGTCTGTCATACTCTTGAAAGATCCTCGTAGTAAACTTCCACGAGGAAGCTGTCCGCTCATACTCTCAAAAGATCAGGGTAAGAAGCTCACGCGAGGTCGCAGAGCGTACTACGCTCGAAAGTTTCAAGGAGCAGAAACACGAGAAGGAAGCAGAGACTGAGAAGGAAGAAATAGTAAAGATTCTTGTACAATTTTCAAGAATCATCAAAGATTCACGAAGAAGAGCTGCAGGAGGCGGGAACTCTTGGAGAATTCAAATCATTTGTTCAAATTCGTGAAAGATAGTTGCAGAAAGAAGAAGCGTTTAAAGCATTTCGGAAATCGCTCAAATCCGTCAAAGATTGCAGCAGAAAACGCTAAGCTTCAAAGAACTCGTGAAATTCTTTCAAATCTTTGAAAGAATCACGAATTTTTCTTCTGCAAGAGAAAATTCCTTCAAATGCAGCAAAGATCACGTCTAAGGAGCAAAGAACAACCGTTGCAGCAGTAAGATCCATCCTCCGAAAAAGACATAAAAGATCTGAGGTGGAAATCCAGTTCAGAAGGGACGAGGAGAGCGCAAAAAAGGCGAAAGAATGTCAGCCGTTAGATCTTGTGTAGAGGATCGATAGCCGTTGGATCCGCGAGAAAGTGCATGAGGTTTAGTCCTCCAGAGCGCACAGGAGAAATTTCGACTTGTGAAGTCGCGAAATCCCGAAATCATCTGGATCGTTCATCAAGAGACATGTGGCGAGATCTCGGCATTTCGCTGACTTGCAAGGTGTAAAGGTCAAAAGATTGTCGTGAGAATTCGCGAATTTCGAAATCACGAGTTATTTTGGACTGTTGGATTGAGAAAGATCGTGAGCCGTCGATCTTATCCCATCGCAAAATTGGGGATCGGGAGTTGGACGAGCGAAGGAGACTGCTCTCCAAAACCCCGATACGCGAAATCCCGACATCACAAATCGCGAAATCCTGAGAGGATTGGGAGCCGTCCATCTCAGAGGACAGGTGGCAGCAGATCCAAGTGCCATCATTTCGACATTTCGGAGTTCGAGATATTGGAGGTCTTGTTGACGAAAGGTCGGGACACTCCATGACGAAAGTCCCGAAATATCGAAAAGATCACAGTCGTCCATTTGTTCGGACACGTGGTGGAGATCGAGGAAACCGTCGGCATCTCGACTACCGGGGTTTCAACTTGACAAAGGATTTGGAGTCGCAAGTCATGAAATTGCGAAACGACGAGGACCGTCTATCTTAAGGGGACGTGTGGCAACAATCTAGGCTTTCGGGGAAAGTCCTGAAAGGAAAGGGCCATCGGCATTTCGGAGATCGGGCGATCGAGAAGCCAGAGGTTCTCGACATCAGGAAACAGGAAGTCCCGAAACCCGAAATCGCGAACTCAAGAGTTGCGAAATACCGATACACAAATGTTCAAAATAATCTAAGTCATTGATCTCAAATCAACGCGGATCGTTGATCCTTGAAGCCAATTCGACATTTCGGTAAATCGGAGATCGGGGAATCGAGGAGTCAGCAGAGCTCGCTAACAGGGTTCGCGAAGTCACGAAACCCAGAATCCTGAAATCCTGAAAGGATCTGGATCGTCAGATCACAGGAAGATCTAGATCGTTGATCGTTGTTTCGGCATATCAGGGATCCTGCAGACAGAGGACCGGGCCACTTCGCATCGCGAAGTCCTAAAACGTGAAATCCTGAAAAGGCTTTCGAGAAGGGCCTTTCCAGCATATTTCGCATTTCGGAAAATTGAAAGACAAAGAACCGAAAAATCCTGTAGCGCTTTAACATCAAGGCTCGTGGTCACATTGATCGGAGACTAAGGGTCAATTCAAGGCCGATAATCCCTCTTCGGCCCTTCGGCAATCAGAAGTTGGATTGTTCAGAGGACTCGTATAACGAAGTCCTGAGGTCAAATCTCGCGAATCTAGAAACTCGCGACGTTGAATCTCACGAAAGCCTGAATTGCACACTTTCGAAATACCTGCAAGAAATCAACAGACCTGGTTTTACGCGCAGGAGACAGGTAAATACGATTTTTTTTTCTATTTTGTTCATTTTTTTTTTTAAATATGGCGTCGTCTAGCAATTTAGGACCAACTCAGGGTTCGATTCTTCTTGGAAAGAACTATGAGTTCTGGTCTCTTCAGATGAGATCCTTCTTGCAAGCACAAGAGTGCTGGGATCCAATGGATCATGGATATGTGGAACCAGATCCAGTAGACCTATCCGCCATGACTAATCAACAGAAAATTGCTCAGGCAACTCAGAGAAAAAGAGAAAATAAAGCTAAATTTTGGATTCAAAATTCTGTGGATGACTCGATTTTCTCAAAAATCACAGGCGCTGGTACTTCAAAACAGGCCTGGGACATCCTTAAATCTTCCTATCAAGGAAATGACAGGGTCAAAACAATTAAACTGCAGACCTTGAGGACACAATTCGAGACTTTAAGAATGACAGAGTCCGAAAATGTGGATCAGTTCATGACCAGAGTCATGGGCATCGTGAACCAGATTAGACTGACTGGTGAAACCATCACTGATCAACGCATTGTTGAGAAAATCCTCAGAAGTTTACCAAAGAAATTCAAAATGGTTGTAACAATAATCCTTGAATCCAAGGATCTGTCATGTTTTTCAACAGATGAACTAATTGGTTCTCTGGTGACACATGAGTCCAGACTACATCTCATAGCTGAGTCAATCGCCAATGCTTTCAAAACGCAATTCTCCTTTAGTAGAGGGAGAGGCAGAGGGCGAAGCAAAGGTCACCAAGGAAGAGGGAGCAATCAAAGTAACCCTCACTCCAGTGTAGGTAATAGACAACAATATCCGAATCAAAATTTCCAAGGTCAAAGACAACAACAACAAAATCAACATCAGAATTTCCAGCCTCAAAGAGGCAGAGGGAGAAGATCAAATGAGAAATCAAGCATACAATGTTATTGCTGCAAAAAGTATGGGCACTATGAATCTGAATGCAGGAAGAAGCAAGCAGATCAGCTCTCAGGCAGAGCACATGTGTCAAATCACATGGGTGAAAACTCAGGAGGTATGTTTCTTTCGTGCCACAAGACTGAACAACAACCTAAAGATCTCTGGTTGCTGGACAGTGGATGCAACAATCACATGACAGGTAACAAAGATTTACTTTCATGCATTGATTCTTCAATCTCATCTGA
>ML780977.1:1321559-1345911 GCA_009831015.1 Picea engelmannii
ATATATATATATATATATATATATATATATATCATAAGAACGTGAACCATGCAAGTTTTACTTTAATAAAAAGTTTTATTTACTAAAGTCACTTCAATTTCCATTAAAAAAGAAAAATAATTGTAAAATCTAGATGAGCAGTCATCTAATGACCAAAAGATAAAGCACAATCATATACAAATAAATGAAATTTCTAACTAAATAAGTGTTGGATTACTAGGAGGGGGTTGAATTGGTAATAGAGAAATCTAATCACTTTTAATCATAATATGCAAGTTTTATATTTCTTTACGATCAATGTAGCATTATCATCCAATAGTTGCAAAGTAAATAAACAATGAACAAATGAGAAATCATACACAATACACCAATGTTTTTACGTGGAAACCCAAACCGGGAGAAAACCATAGAATGATTTTTCTTATTTGTATTTAAGAATTGCATTCACTGGAAGCACCAACTTCCTTTGTTTTCCAACTACAACTGGAAGGAGGCTCCAACCCCCTATTTTCTCAGGATACAACCCGAGGGAAGCTCAAACTCCCCAATTTTTTGGCTACACCCAGAAGGAGGCTACAACCCCCTATGTTCTCCAGCTACAACTGGAAGGTGGCTAAAACCACCTATCCTTGCCCCATCCAACCGCCTTGACATAGAAGTAGAATGATGGAACCATTGTCACACTATCATTGTGAGATATACCACTTTAAAATTGTACGAACCTATACCAATGACCTGTAGCCAACCTGTACTACTTCCCTGTAATCAAACTGTACCTGAACTGAGCATGTATCAAACAAATACAACATGTACGTGACAGGTAGTTCTACAACACGCGTATGTATGTGCCCTATCTATATAACATCCCGTGTATGTACGCACCCTATCTATTATGTAGACTGTGTATGCCTTTTGGAACTAGGGTTTTCTTTCTTCTGAAAACTTCTGACCCTCTCCAACCTCTTTCTCATAGATCTGCAACCTGTCACTATATCCAGACTCTAATTGTACCATGTGCATGCATCCTCATACATAACCTTTACCCAAAGAATCTATATCTCTCTCTAGTCATGTGCCAAATAAGTGTGTGTTATCATGAACAGGGAAGGGATGATTTTAGGGGCTAAATTTCTCTCATGGGCTAATTTTACATGGTTTTTCCAAAAACGAGATTCGCTATTTTAAAAATGATTCACCCAAATTCTATAGGATAAAATTATTTTACCTTAAAAATCGTCAAAATTTTATAAATACTATATAAAATCCTTAGAAATTTGAATATTTTTACAAAAATATTGCCAATCATTTATAGTTGGCATATGAAGGATTAGTAAGTTCGCCAAGGTTTCTACATTTAAAAAAAAAAATCATCCTTAAAATCATCCCCGAGATTCATGAACCAATATAATAACCCTCACGTGAACTAGACATAAAACCCATCCTGATATTCAACCTTTCAATACTTTAGCTACTTCATGTATCACAAGAACCCTTGACCATATGCCAAGAAATACAAGATGTGCCTCAAATCTAACAATGATAAATATTGCTTATACCGGCACTATATTTTTGTAGATCTGATTTATACAGAATATCCCATGCAGCCACTAATCTCTCTAGGGAGAATCCTCAAATCTCCATAACCATTTCTCATGCATACATCAAAATCCAACTACTCATAGAAATAAGACATACCTTTTGAACCAATGGATAGATCTGGTGTATCTGATCACTGCAAACCTTCCTAGGAGCTTGTTCTCAGAACTAGAACCTTGGCTTCTTCATCTCCTCAAATTTCCATGGCTTTGCCCTCACGTACGCATCATGTTATACTGATAGCCAGTGTGCATACGTGCTCTGTTATACTGGTAGCTCGTGTATGCACGCCCTTTGTTGTACTGTTAGCCCGCATACACCTCAGAACTTAGGGTTTTTCAGTATTCTCTGTAATTCCAAAACTTTCGTCGTCAACCCTTCATGCTACCTCAGACTTTCGCAACTCCAAATATATCAATGAGTACTTGCAATAAGCCTTACACAATAATAGATATTCAATGTGCTCATTAATAATCAAATGAGAGACCCTTGCCTCTTATTTATACTTCCATGTAGCTTCCTCAAGGGGTTGCCTTCTAACCAACTTAACCCACTTTCCTTATTTTAGGGCTAATCCACTTCTAACCACTTGTCCACTTAACTTAACCACTTTCCACAAATAGTGAGTTCTCCACTAACTTTATTATTTAAATAATTTATTTCGCAACCGCTTTGACTTATCCATAAATAGTAAACTTACCACTTCTTATTTCAACCACTTTATTATTTAAATAATTTCTTCTTTGCAACCACTTTGACTACTTTGACCTTTTAGGGGCTTCTAGATAACTCATGAGGGTTCTCCAACTTTACATGGACATAACTCTCTAACCGTGAGGAGTTATGTGACGTTCCACATACCACCAGAAATGGCATGACATGTATTATCCATCTAGAATAGTATTACCTACAAATATATTAAAATTCATACCATTATACATCAAACAAACTTGGTTCCATTACCCATACATTTTTTCTACAGAAATTTTCTATCAGACATTCTTCAAGGGTTGACATCAATTATAACCAACCCAATTAATCAACAATCTCCCCCTTTGGCATTAATGGCAACACTCTGATGCAATACTGAATTCATATCACTCATTCTCCCCCTGTGACCATCACTCCCCTTGGAACCATGCCTATGTTCTCTTTCTCCAAGAATTTAACTCTCTATCCTGCATCTGATAAATCTCTCTCCCTTTGTTATCAATGACAAAGGTATCTTTCCATTGGGGATACTCCCCGTGACTGAAATCTTCCTGAAACTGATCTTTGAACCTGAACCATCCTCTTTATGGTGGTTCCTAGTGTAAATCTAAGACATATAAGATAAGCATTCAAAAGCATTCACTTTGGAGTAGAAATTACTCCAAGTCTCTAGAAAAGATACTCAAAGGCTTCCCTCGGAAGCGGTTTTGTAAAGATGTTTGCCACTTGTTCTTTTTTGCCCACATATTCAACTCTAATGTTCTTCTCTGCAACCCGTTCCCGTAGAAAGTGATACTTGATTGGAATGTGCTTCATCTTAGAGTGCATCATCGGGTTCTTTGAGATACTGATGGTGCTTGTATTATCACAATAGATTGGAATGGATTCATCATACTCAACCTGTATATCTATCAGAGTTTGTTTCATCCATAGAACCAGTGTACAACATCCTGCCACTGCAATATACTCTACTTCAGTTGTAGATAAAGATATTGATGGTTGTTTCTTTCTTATCCAAGATACTAAATCCTCACCCAAGTAGAACGATGCTCCACTAGTGCTTCATTGGTCATCAATGCAACTTGCCCAATTTGCACCTGTGTAGGCAATAAGTGATAGATCTTTTCCTTTTGGATACTATAATCCAAACTCTTCTTTTCCTTTGAGATATCTGAAAATCCTCTTCACTACTAAGACATGAGATTCATTTGGTGCTGCTTGAAATCGTGCCATCTGTCCAACTACCTCCATTACATATGGTTTGGATGTTTTCACATATAGTAAGCTATCAATCATTGACCTGTATTTCCTTTGGTTTGTAGACTTTGAATCATCATCTTTTCTCAACTTGCAACTGGTTTGCATAGGAGTGGTAACTGGTTTGCAATCTTCCATTCCGAACCTCTTTAGCATTTCTCTGATATACTTAGTTTGAGAAATAAAAATTCCTTTGTTTCTTTGACATATTTGAAGACCCAGAAAGAAGGATAGTTCTCCGAGTAATGACATTTTAAATTCATTCCGCATATCCTTTGCAAATTTCTGGCTTAACCTGTTATCATTACTTCCAAAAATAATATTATCAACATAAACTTCAATTAATAAAATACTATCTTGAGTTACCTTGATGTAAAGGTTGATGTCTGCACTTCCTTTTCAGAACCCTCCCTATTGTAGATATTTATCCAGTCTAGTGTACCATGCTCTAGGAGCCTATTTTAGACCATACAAGGCCTTCTTCAATTTACACACATAATCTGTGTTCTTTGAAAACTGAAATCCTTCTATTTGTTCAATGAAGACTTCTTCTTCAAGTTCCCTGTTTAGAAAAGATGATTTCATGTCCATCTGATACAATTTAATATTCTTGGAGCAAGCATAAGATAAGAGCAATCAGATTGTTTCCATTCTAGAATTTGGGGCAAAGGTCTCTTCAAAGTTGATTCCTTCAACCTGTGCATATCGTTTACATACCAATCTAGCTTTGTTCCTTGTAACATGTCCATCTTCATTCAATTTATTTATGAAAACCCACTTTGTGCCAATCACATTCTTATTCCTTGGTCTTGGAACCAATTCCCAAGTGTCATTCTTCTCTATTTGATCCAATTCTTCATTCATGGACTTATTCCAGAATTCATCCTTGTTGGCCTCTTCAAAAATGTTTGGTTCAATCGTAGATAAGAGTGCTAGGTGCATTTGTTCTAGTGAACAGATTCTTCTTTTAGTCTCAACTCATGCATCCTTGTTTCTGATAATCTGATCTAAACGATTATTCTTCTATACTCATTTGATAAGTGTCTTTAGAGGCACTTTCTTAATTTGTTAATCTACTTCTGTCTGATCTTCTTCATCTTCCCCTTTGACTTCTTCTTCATCTTTTGCTTTTTCTTCATAAAGTTGTTCCACTGATTCATTTTTTTCTTCCTTTAATCCCCATCCACCTGTTTCATCAATTGTTACATTGATGTTTTCCACAACTTTGTTCATTCTCAGATTGTAACACTTGTATGCTTTCCGTGTACTTGAGTAACCAACAGGTACTCATTTTTCCACACAAGAGTCAAAATTTCTCATTCTACCATCTTCTCTTTTGATGTAGCATTTGCTTCCAAATACTCTGAAGTGCTTCACATTTGCTGGTCTTCCTTTCCATAGCTCGTAGGGAGTTTTTTCATTGTTGTTTCTGAGAATTAATTTTTTTTGAATGTGAACTGTTGTCTGCACTGCATGTGTCCAAAAAATATCTGTCAATTTGGAATCCATTAACAATGTTCAAGCCATTTCATGTACTATCCTATTCTTTCTTTCAACAACTCCATTCTGTTGAGGTGTCCTAGCAACGAAGAATTGTATTTTTATTCCATGCTTGCTGCAGAAGTCCATAAATTCCTTTGAAGTGAACTCTCCTCCATTATCAAATCTCAAACATTTGATTTTTGAATCCATTTCATTTTCAACCATTTCCTTGTAGACCTTGAAGTTTTCAAAAGCTTATGACTTATTCCTGAGAAATCAAATTGCAGTCGTTCTTGTATAATCATTAACTAATAACATAAAGTATTTATCACCTTTTAAACCCTTTGTTGTAGTTGTTCCAACTAGATCAGTATGCACAATTTCTAGTGGTCTTGTCGTTGAATATTCCTTTGATTTGAACCTGATCTTTGTTTGCTTTGCTTGTTGACAATGCTTGCATAAAGTGTTAGTTGGTTTCTTGATTTGGGGCATTTCTCTAACTGCTTCCTTTTTGCTGACTTTGAAAAGGTTATCAAAGTTTATGTGACCCATTCTCTTGTGCCATATCCAACCTTCATCTTTCTTTCCTAGACAACACTTTTCATTTCCAATTTCACTTAATACATATATGTTACTTGAAATTAAATAAAATACGAACTAACAGAGAAGCACCATTGGATTCAACAATGCACTAATCAAACCCCTCATTCTATTAGCTGCAATCAAATGATGGAGATACCAGTTAAATAATGCCTATTTGGACCTTGACATCCAACCCAACATATATTTGTACTTCACTGGACTGAATCCCTAAGACAACATTGTAAGATCTCACATGAGACTCTCCTCCTCTCCCCACAGTTGATTACCTTACTAGTTAAATAAATTTTATTCACAATTTAAGCAACATAAACTAAAGACGAGTTTTAGAGATACCTCTTAAAACAAAAGATTAATATATTCAGCAAGAGTGTCCTCAGAACAAAATCTGGATCGAGATAGAGCAAAGGAATGAACGAAGCACTAATAAGAATGAGACCTCCACAAATGCTTGGCTTCTATATGAATTGTAGAAGCATTCACTGTAGACTTGACAATAAACTTCAAAAAAGAAACATATAGAAGCATTGGAACAAGGAAAATGGATGATTTGGACAATTTCTGACCATGACTTGTAGTTGAGAATAGACCTTTCAGGGTGATGATAGACAAGCAGAGGGAGATATCTTTTGAATTCTCCATCAAAGATATTAGAACTGAATTGATAATATACCGTGCAATTTTCAAGGATACTATTGTTATAACAAACTTATTTCCAAATCAAAGTAGTACCTATAGAATATAAAGGAAAGGGATGAAACTAAACTAGAGAAATCAGGTGGGTTTTATCCGCGCAGGTATTCCAACGCATTGCAAGGTGTCCATGAAAATATGATATGAAATACACGGGACTAACTAGCAAGGAGAAGCTTGAAAACTAAACCATGATTAATCCATGCAACGAAATGAAAAATAAAACCATTGGAGATTCAGACGCATTCATTAAGCACAAAGAAGCACCTGCAATTGATCAAACAAAACAAACCCCCCTGTAGCGTCATGGCTACTGCAAAATCAGTGTAACAAAGGGTAGAAAGAAGAGCCTGTAAATTGCAAGTATCTTTAACTCTAGAGTCTAGAGAAGATGGCGGTAGTAACATTTAAATAAGGAGGAGGTGCGTATAAACTGTTAAGACGAGGGCACGCAGAAAGGAAATGCATATGGCCATGCCATGTTTCAGTATTGCGTTGCAGGGCATGAGTGTAGAAAAACGAATCGGCGGCTGAGGAAAACAATTAATGAGGCTGACGACATCCTGCCACTACCCTCTTGGCTCTGAAATCCTATGCAAATGTCATGGTAAGAAACTTTAGATTAAACTATGTAATAATGCTTCGGGAATCATGCACCCAAATAATGCAAATAGCTCAAAACATAATGTCCCAGCTATGGCAGGGACATAATAACGAGCAAACTATACATCATGCAAAAATGCATGAAAGCAAAAAAGGGACAAATTATATTGAAAAGTGCTCAATGGCCTGTATATCCACCTCCATTTCTGAAATTCTGTAAATATCAACAAACACTGTGGATGGTTCCTTCGAAGGACCCACGCACTATACACTATACACAAATGTCATGTCATGATTTAAGTTACCTACAATCATTATTACATGTTTTTTATACAAACCTTTTTAGACTTGAAGTCATGATATATATATTTCATATATATTTTTGGAGTTATACATATACACTAATTTTTAACATATATAAGAGTTAGTTGTAATATATGTTATATAATTTTATATATATTTTAAATTTTGCTATAAATTTTAATTTTTAACATATATATATATATATATATTAGAGTTAGTTGTAATATATATGGTATATATTTATTTTAAATTTTTTGATAAATTTTATACTTTTATAAATGTTTTAATAATTTATTACATATTTATATTTATATATATTTTTAAATAGAAAGTTATCATTATTTCAATAATTTACTAAGTTTGTATTTATAATTTTTTATGAATAAAAAAATAACTTCATCAACCTATATTTTCATGATACCATTATTTAATATGAGACTATTTATGAGAATGAGGGTGGAGTGAGTAATAGAAAAAACATATATAATGTTTTCTCTCATATTCCCCCACACCCACTCTAATATATGAGGGTGGTGGTGGGGGGAATAACAGAGAAAACATTATATATGTTTAATGTTTTCTCTATTATTAACCTCACTCTCACCCTAATATATGAGGGTGGGGCTCGGATGAATAATAGAGAAAACATATATATCATTACTTCGTAAAAAGTAACTGAAATAAAGTGATTCAATTTCTAATTACACAATATTACTAAATAATAATAAAACCTAAACACTTTCTTAATAGTCTTATTTTTTTTAGAACCCCACATCCATTAAAAGATTCATTAGATACCATCTCAAGTTAAACTTAATAAAAAACAATTTTAAATCACACTCAAATACCAATACCTATAAATCATTATCCACATAAAAAAATTATAATTTGGATGTTACAAAAATTTGGAACTTACATGTATACATTATTAAGTATATCCTTAAAAAGAAATTTGAAATACTATAATTTTATTAATGTCCAACAAATGACTGCAAAAGTAGATCAATGGGACAATTGAGTACAATATTTGTAGTAGAAAGTGAAAGTGCAAAAGGAGAGTCAAGGAATCAAACCAAATAATGATAAGAAACTAGTCCAAAAAAAGAAAATGATAGAAAGTGTAAATAACTATTACAGCTAGCCAACATTTTCTTTGCAAGATTTTGTAGACTCCTAAATTTGCTTCACTAGATGTTGTTAATGAGGTTTGATTGAGAGTAGCATGTGCATTGGAACATAAATTAATGCAAACATCCTATTGTTTGCATTGAGGCACACAAAACATAAGTTTCTCCTATTTTTCTTCTCCCTTTTAATTATTGTGTTGTACTTACATTTGAATTAGAAACTTAAATGTACTATGGATCTATGCTTAAACATTATGATTTTCTTATCCATAATCTAAAATGGAATTAGTTAAAACTCTTCATGGATCACAAAAAAATAAACAAGATTGATAAGCTAAAAGGATTAATGAGAGAACACAAGTGATCATTACTATGAAAGATTTCCATTGGGAGTTAATGATGTTGGACATATTGTCATTGATATGTTGTCATTGATGTCAACAGTCATGATAAGTTGTTATGATGGCAACATGAATCAGTCATGAACAGTTATACAATTGGAATTACTGTCAGGATGGGCAATAAGGTCTGTCCATGTGTAATGAAGGGTCAATCATGGAAAGAGAATGCATCCGAGAAGAAAGCTTAATCTCAAGAGGAAAAGTATATTAAATATCAACAGAAGAACATCACCTTAAGGATGAAGTAATTCATGATTATTGTTGATCACAATAGGATCAACAATGATCCTATGATCTAAGCTCAAGAGAGATAGCGTTGCAGAAATCCCACAGGAGAAAAGCTTACTGAACAAGGGAAAACTTTATAAAATATCAAGCAATGGGAGCCATTCGTCCAGAATTCGGATGCAAACCTGACCATTGGATCATAAAAGAAACTTGCGTAAAGAAGGAAAAGAATCTTTTCCATTGATATAGATTTCGGGACAAATCGGGATCGTCAGATTGAGGGGCAATCAGAAGAATTAGATATCAATTGACAGATCTGAAGCAGGAAATTCAGAAGATATCTTAGCCATTGGATTAAAGCTGAGTAGAACAACAGTCAACCCCGACGCTGACTAGTCCAGAGAAAAGAAGCCCAGAACGGGTAAGATTACCCAAAGGCCGAAGTCCCAAAGTGGACATGAGTCGTCCGATCTGAGGAACACTTTGGGAAGTATATCGACCATTGGATCAAGTTTAATGGAAAGACAGAGTAATCCATAAAGTGTACTGAAGTAGACGCAAGTCGTCTGATCTAAGGAACACTTTAGTTAATATCTCGACCGTCAGATCAGGAGACAGTCAACTCCGTCGCTGACCAACTCTAGTGGAAATTGGAAACATTAATCACCTGGATCTCTGAACCCCCGAAGTCCCGGAGTCCCGAAGTAAATAGTGGTTGTCCATATCAAGCTTTGAATAAGTCATAGTCGTTGATCAAGTACAATGGAAAGATAGAGTAAGCATAAATCACGAAGAAACGCTAATCGTTGATCTACTTCGGGATCATTCTCAACCGATGATCAATCATAGTGGAAGGATAGTGTAAGTGGAGGTGTTAACTGATAGTAAGCGATCACCACCGCTTTATGACTTATTCGGTAGGTAATCACTCTGGAGGAATTGCTACTCCAGAGTCTAGGAGCCACGAATAGTTGAAGCTCCACAATAAAAGAAAATCATTAATCTCAACTCTTGATTAAGTCATGATCGTTGATTGTGATTAAATACTCTAGATAAGTAAGGATCATTCGATCATAGGAGATTAAAGATGGAACGTCTGATCTACTAGTGAATGTCGTATACGCACTGCGGCGAAATCTGGTTTGGGAGGTTTGGAAGGTCGCAAAGGGCTGAATTCCTGAAGGACGAAGCACCAGAGGACTTGGTTCCAACCCTCGGTCATGGGTTACAAACATATAAGCCATAAGGTGTTGGGTACATCGCTTAGTTAATAAGCGATGTACCCTATCTCTCGAGAAAGAATATCGATGTGCATGTTAGCCGTTCCAGTCGCTTGTACTTTCCTAAGTGGGATTTCAAGATGCTTGAGAGTGAGGAGTTGGGGATGAGATTGGGAGGAGGAAGAGAAGGAGAAATTCAAGGGGAAGATGAAGAGAAGGCGAGGAGACTGACCAAAGTTGGATTGTGGTGCATTCAATACAACTCGAGAGATCGTCCTTGTATGAGCAGAGTTGTTCAAATGTTAGAAGGAAATGGAGAAGATGTGAGAAATCCTCCATTTCCTTTCAATTCTTCAGATGCACCTCAAAACCCTCCACCATCTTCCACGGAAAGATCTTGTTCAATGTAGATATCAGATTATATTTTATCGTAGTAACAGTCCATACTTCTTGCTAACCATTAATTCCTGACCATTTGGCTCGAAAATGGAATGTATTCATAGACTTGTGTGGCAGATGTACGCATGATAATGTATCTCCGATATTATTTTGAGAGGCCTGAGAAATGAATATACACCTTCCAACATTTAGGTTGTATTGTTAAAGTACTTTAACATTTTCTGAATGGTTGAATTTATTATTTTTTATAATTAAATAATATTTTTATAAATAATTTTTCTTATAAATAAATAAAATATTTAATTTTTTTATAATTTAATATAGATATATATAATTAAACTACCATACCCGAAAGTGGGGAAGAGAACCCCCAATAAAGAATAAAGGGCAGAGGAGTTGGTTGCACTATCATTAATCACCCCTTTTAAAGTCAATATATGCAATATTGGAATTTGGTGACAACGAATTCCCAAAAATGGATTTTAGATCCTACTATTCAGCATTGGTTGTAACTAAATTAGACCAAGGATAGGAACACATTCAATAGTTAGTTTCTTATGTAACTGTGTGTAAACTTCTATAAATTGATGTATGCCCATAGAGGCTGAGAGAGATGTATGAGTGAAGCTGTTGTAATCTCCATGATCTGAATAATAAGACAACTGATACCTCTGCTTGGTGGACGTAGCCCAACATTTGGGTGAACCATGTGAAATCTCTGTGTTTTGAATCTACATGATTGTTGATTGTCATATGTAAATTTTGTTTTCCGCATTTACAATTCTAACAATTGGTATCAGAGCGAAGGTGAATTGAGTAGGTGCCGTAGGTGGGAATTGAGTAGCAGGTCATCGATGCTCCCTAGGCAGTGATAGATGCGTGTCGACACTCTCACACTTGTGAAATTCCAATTTTCGTAAAATCCACACACCCGGTTTCTGCACCATAGAGCGCCAACACTCCCCCATCCATAGTGAAGGAGCGTCAATCTCAAACTAGCGCTCCCTTTCAATACTCCCAGGAGAGTTGATCTCAAACTAGCACTCCCTTTCAATACTCCCAGGAGCATCGATCTTCCTTCAAGGAAACATTTGCATGGTTTGAAAAATTAAAGGTATGAAGTTTTACAATATTTGGTATTAAATATTGTATGCATAAAACAAAAGGGTGGAGGAATTAAAGGTCTTTTTCAAAAATGAGTTTTCTTTTTTAAAGCGTGAACAATTCAAGTGGGTGGATGATTAAAAAGGTGAATCTTTTTTTTTTAATAAAGGGTGAGGTTAGTAAAAAGGATTTTTATTGAACTTTTTTATGAAACCTTTTGGGGTTTATACCATTGTTCCTCCACATTTTAAAGGGCTTGGTTTTATAAGCAATGGTTTTGGAATTTTTTCTTTTGCTAATGTTGAAAACTCGGAGTGCTAAGTTTGAAATCGAGAAGTTCAATGGCAAAAACAATTTTGAGATCTGGAAGGTTAAGATGCACGATCTGCTCGTGCAATAAGGCGTGGTGAAGGCACTTTTGGGAAAAGAAAATCAACCTACGACCATAACAGATGAAGACTGGGATGAGATTGATGCGAGAGCACTGAGTGCCATATGCTTGTGTTTGGTCGATGATATTATGTTCAACATTGTTGCGGAGAAGACAACATCCGGTTTGTGGATGAAACTGGAAAGCATGTATATGACGAAATCCTTGACGAACGGGATCTTCCTGAAAAGGCAATTGTACACTTTGCACATGAAGGAAGGTACAAAAATAGCTGATCATTTAAATACTTTCAATACTCTTTTAGTTCAATTGACTAGCATGGGAGTAAAATTCGAATCTGAAGATAAGGTGATTATATTATTATGTTCTTTGCCTGAGTCATGGAATCACTTTGTTACCTCTATTAGTTCCATTTCAATAGAAAGTATTGAGTTTGACATTATTGTTGGAGCTTTACTGTCTGAGGAAACAAGGAAGAAATCCAATCTAGAAACCTCTACATCTGAGGCGATGATGGTTAGAGGCAGACCTAAAGAAAGAGGACAGGGTCAGATGGATTTCTCTCGGTCAAAGTCGAAGGGTAAAAAGAGCAAGCTTAAGTGTTGGTTTTGTGGCAAATTGGGACACCTGAAGAAGGATTGTTGGAAGCGACAACAAGCCTCCAAAGATGACCCTCCAAAATAAATGAAGGAAGTGAATGCAACTGAAACAGGTTCAACAATAGGTTCAGGTATGACTGATGAAGTTCTATCAATTAGTATTAGTTCATGTCATGATCAACAATGGTTATTACATTTTGGTGCTTCAAATCACATGTGTCTTCATAGACACTGGTTTTTTACTTACCAGTCTATAGATGATGGAATAGTTTACATGGGAAATGATATCTCGTGTAAAGTTGTGGGAATTGGTAGCATTCGAATTAAGATGTTCGATGGAACTATTAAAATACTAACTGATGTGAGACATGTACCTGAGATTAGGAAGAACCTAATTTCTTTGGGAGTCTTAGACATTGGAGGATATAAGAGTATTGTTCAAGGTGGAGTTATGAAGGTCTACAAAGGAATCCTACTGGTTATGAAAGTGAAGAAGGTTGGTAACTTGTTTCTGTTAGAAGGAAGAACTGAGTCAGATCATTCGACAGTTGTATCTGAGAATGACATTGATTATGTTCAACTGTGGAATTAACGGCTGGGCCATATGATCGAAAGAGGATTGAAGGTATTATCTAATCACAAGTTGCTTCCTAGTCTAAAGTCTTTAAAGTTAGATTTCTGCAAGCACTGTATTTATGGAAAACATAATAGGCAGAGATTTAAAATCGGAAAAAACACCAGTGAAAGAATCCTTGACTATATCCATTCTAATGTTTGGGGGCCATCCCCTATTGTTTCGTATGAAGGATAATCATATTTCGTTACTTTTATAGATGATTTCTCTAGGAAAGTGTGGATCTATATGTTGAAAGGAAAGGTTGATGTGTTTACTGTTTTCAAGCAGTTTAGAGCTTTAGTGGAAAAGAGCATTGGTAGGTCCATTAAATGTTTAAGAACTGATAATCGTGGTGAATTTATGTTAATGGAATTTGAGAACTATTGCAAGGAGTTTGGGATTGATAGGAATAAAACCACTGCCTATACTCCTCAACAAAACAGAATTGTTGAATGCATGAACAAGAATCTTCTAGAAAGAGCAAGGAGTATGCTAAGTAACGCCAACTTGCAGCAGGAACTGTGGGCAAAAGCAATAAATACAACTTGTTATCTAGTGAATCGATCACCATCAACAAAAATAGAGTGCAAGATTCCTGAATAGGTATGGAAAGGTAACCCTTGTAATTATTCTAATATTAAAGTTTTTGGTTGTGACACCTATGATCTAATTCCGAAACATCAATGCTCTAAATTAGATCCAAAATAAAAAAGGCTTATCTTTGTTGGATATTGATGTAGGAGCATTGTCAGCAAGTACACGTGGCACAACAACTTAGAGCCTGAGGACCAATTCGGAACCTCGAACACGAGACAATACTGCAGATCTTTGGTAGCTGATAGAAACAGAAAAAGGAAAGATCACGCGTGTAGACAAAAATGAGCACGCATGACCTAGGAGTTTAACCCTAGTCTTGTTGTAACCGCAATTAGGTAGCAGTTAGCTTGTTTCTTTTATATAAAGAGAGGTTTTGTACACCCTAAAGAGGGGTACAAGAATTATGAGCAAGTAGGAATTTTTGAACAATAGTTGTTGCTCTGATTTTAGCCGTAACCATTTTCTTGATTTTGAATGAAGATAACAGAGGAAAATTCATCCAACGTATGGTGTGAATATTGTTTACAATTTCCTTGTTGTTGTCGTTAATCTTTTCAATAATGAATGAATCTTGCTACGAGTGTATGTATCTTTGAAATGCTTGCATAAAATTCAAAAATTGCTTTTCTTCATGAGGCGGTGTGCACACAATCCGCAAGGACTGCATTGACAGGGTCTGTTTTGAATCATAAAGCTCAGGAGAAATAGCGTAAGATTTCCTTTGCAAGGAGTGCAAGGTGACTGCTGCAAGTAGTGCACAGTTGTCCGTAAGAATCCAGATCATGCGTAAGAATATGATGCAAGGAGTGCACAGATACAGAATTCAGTATGCAAGGAGTGCATCGATAGAGTCTGTCTCGATTCGTAAGCACAGGAGGAACAATGTAAGCCTTCTCTACAAAAAGTGTAAAGTGACTGCCGTGAGTTGTGCACAGTCATTGCAAGAACTCAAATCTTGGGTAAAGATCAGTTGCAAAGAGTGCACAGGTATGGAATTCGAAGAGAACCGAAGCGAATCTGTCAAGAAGTCGAAGGACGAGAATAGAGGAATGCCAGGAGGGCGAGAAATAATTCTTTTGAAGAATATTTGGATATGAGGTTGACGAATTTCCTAGAAAAGCAAGAAGTGCTTGGGAGATCGAAATCTTTGAGGGGATCAAGCTCAAGAGGGGTAACATTTCCCAAGAAGTGCGAACGAGATCCAAGAAATGGACTCTTAGGAACAATAAAGGTCGAAGCCTTTAAATCTTTCGAAAATCTTCTAAGTTAGAAGAAAGCGTAAGCTCAAGTGAAAAGATTTGGACTGTTCGACCAATGTCCAGACAATGAGGACTGACTGCAAAGGAAGCGATCTCAGTCGTTGATCGTTCTGAAATCATCCGTTGTCAAGGAGGACACGGGGCGAGAGATCAACATTTCTGTGACTCATGACTCAAAGAAGTCAAGGCAGAGTTACAAGAACTCGTGAATCATGAAATCATGATTTGATCATAGCTGTTGATCGAAGGAGGGAGATGAACCGTAGATTTGGTCTTGTCGGGAGTTCATAACTCGAGAATTCAGAGGTAAGAGTTCTGAGAACTCACAAATCGCAAAATCGCGATTTGATCTGAACCATCGGATCGAGGAGAGATCAGGGTCATTGATTGTCTAGTGAGACGATTCGTGAAGTGTGAACTCACGAAATGCAAAATCGTGAAGTGCTCGAAAGATTGGCCCATGGTCATATTGAAGGGTCACATCGGTGAAGGAGAATTGAGGGGATAGCATGCGCTAGGCTCCTGTCGAGATTTCGGAAGTCGAGAGAGCCAGAGTGACTCGCATGCAAAGGCATGATACACGAAGGCACGATGCACCTTTTGATTAGGCGACTGGTCACAACCTTAGTCACATAAAGGGAGGGGGCTTAACCAAGAGAGCTAGCATCTAAATACGTTGAATCTTAAAGGCGTTAAGGAGAAAGTCGTAGGTTCCATATAACCTGTGCTTTAAGGGAAAGAGGGCTTGTTAAGTGGATTTGAATTTCTTGAGGGATAAAGAGTCAATCAGACTCAGTTTATTGATCGATCCTAAATCGAGAGGTCACGCAGTCCTTAGGGGAGAAAGGGGGTCTACATCAAGTGGTATCAAAGCTCAGATTTTTAATTTCTGTAGTAGAGGGTAGATAAAGAGAATACTTTGATACCATCAAGTGGTATCAGAGATGAAATTTCCATCTGTAGATTTCAGGTGAAAGAGAAAGAGGAAAAAAGATAAAGGAGATAGTCTCTTACCATCAAGAGGCATCAGAGTGGATTTCGTTTGTAGATTTCAGGCAAAGGAGATAGAAAAGACAGTCTGACTACGACAAGTAGTATCAAGAACTGGATTATGTTTGAATATTGTAGGAAAAGGTGGAAAGGAAAATAGTGATAATCTAATGACATCAAATGGTATCAAAAGCTGAAGTTCACTTGTGGACAACAGGTGAAGGAAGACATAATACTAATACTCTGTAAATATGGTTGCATGGTGTGCAACAGATGGTAGATAACTAGGAGGGCTAAAGATAGAAAAGATGGCTACTAAAGGCCATGAGCGTGGTCAAAGAGGAGATCGCCAGAAGAAAAGTAAAGAAGAAATTGATGAGCAAATCGCTAAGATAAGAGTGAGAATGGAACAACTGACATTGAAGATACAACAGGAGAAAAAGACATGTTGGTCATACGAATGGCCTTTGAAGAGGAAAGCAAAATGGCCTGTCCAAAGGTTGTTGGCCATAAAACAACAACAAGAGTTGAGGAAGTGGCTGAGGCATGCTGAAAACCTCAGTGACACAGAGGAAGAGTTGGTTTGCATATGTGAGCCAAAAGTTGGAGAAACCCTCAGTGATGAGGAAGGGAGATCAGTTACAGGTCTCATAAATTGCCAGGAGGGCAGAAGTGAACTTTCAAGTTGCCAGGTGGGCAATGGAAGGAGATCAGTGGATGATCTCATAGACTACCAGGAGGGTAGTGATGGAAGTTCAAGTTGCCAGGTGGGCAATGAAGGGGGACCATTGGATCTTATAGACTACCAGGTGGGCAGAGGAGGAATCCCAGAGTGCCAGGTGGGAAAGGGAGAAGAGATGAACTTAGCTGAGAGTTCATATCATCAAGGAGTGCTGATAGATGAAGATTCATGTGGGTTTGCAGACCATGTGAATGAAGACGATGAGAATTTAAATACTCCCATCGCAACGGAGGAGGATCAAAGGTGTGTTATGATCATTGGGGGAATTCAAATATTCCTGCCAAACAGTCCAGCAGAGACTAATACAAGAGTTGCATGTGAGGAGGTAGTGCAACAAGAATCTGAGAAGGAGGCCATGGGGCTGAATGCTTTTAAATATAACTGTGTTTTTTATGCAAGTGCAACAGAATAAAGACAGCCAGCAAGGACTGTCAAAGATGAGGAGAAGGAGAAGATACTAATGTATGCACCAACAGAAAAAGAGGAGAATTCAGATGAATTGCTCACTCAATGGGAGCGAGAGATGAAGATCCTGGGAGATTGGTTGAACTATCCAAACCCAGGGGATGGCTTCCAGGAGACATTCATGCAGATTTTAGGAGGAGAACATTCAACAAAATTGCTCAAAATTTTCAGCCAGGAAGCTGAAAGGGAGATAACTGTGGCATTGGAGCTTGTAGCAGAAGAGGAGGCGGACAATATAGATTTTGTTGAGCTGTATGGGGAATTGGAATCCCTGGAGAGGAGGATAGATATGCAGAGTAGGCATATCCAACAGATCAAATTGGAAACAGGTAGAGGAGTACACCAGCCTAGGGAGAAGCTGAAAGAAGTTGGAGTTGAACCAACACAAGAGGAGATGACAGAAGCCAATCTGTCAAAGGAAGAAGCTGAGCAACAACTCAATGATGAGACTGCAGAACTGGATTCTGCAGCAGGATGGAAAGCTAAGTCCACAAGAGATGAAGGCATCAAGGGAGATCAGATTGATCTAACCATTAACAAGGAAGAAGTGTAGCAGAGCAGTCTACAAAACAAGGACTAGCCAATTGAGCAGCTGGATGAGATGATTGAAGAAATCATAATTTTGATGTTGGCATTAGCACAAGACCATGTCAGTAGGAGGAGGCTAAACAGAGGAGGACCTGCCATAGAAGTAGATAAGAAACAACAACAACAACAAAAGAAGAAACAATGAAAAGGATCAGATGAACAACTCCAAGAGAAAGTATGGGACCCTGGAGGATCTCAACAACATAACAGAGGGAGCCATGAGAAAGAGCTCATGATTTTCCCAGTCATGGGGTATATGATTCAAGAGGGATTGTTTTTAAAGGGTAATCAATTGTTGAAGGGATGGATTTTGTGTTGGGACTACCAAGAATGAAAAGAGGATGCGATCCCATATTTGTAGTTGTGGATAGATTTTCAAAGATGACACACTTTATCCCATGCCAGAAGACCAGTGATGCAACACATGCTGCAAATCTGTTCTTTAAGGAAGTTGTGAGACTTCACGACCTACCCAGAAGCATTGTCTCAGACAATGACACAAAAATTATTGGTCATTTTTGGAGAACACGGTGGAAGAATTTGGGGACAAATTTGTCCTTCAGCTCAACTTATCACCCTTAAACAAATGGACAGACTGAGGTGGTAAACAGAAGTTTGGGAAACTTATTGAGGAAATTTGATGCAAACTCCTATGAGATCGAGCTGTCGGATGATGTGGGCATATCGCCCATATTCAACATTTCAGACCCGTATCCTTACAGGAAGGATGACGCAGAGGGATCAACAGAACAAGAGAAGATTCAATGGGAGAAACAAATGCCTACAGCAGAAAAACAACAGATGAAAAAGGTCATTGATCAAAGGATTGGTAAGAAGACCAGGAGGAAGACCTATTTTGAATATCTGGTCAAGTGGAAGGGACACCCAATAGAAGATGCCAATTGGAAGAGGGAAGCTGATATCCAGAAGCATGGAAATTCGTTGCAGGAGCTCATGAACAGAGTCCATGAAATTTTTCCCGGGGGAGTATGATGCAGGAGCATCGTCAGCAAGTACATGTGGCAGGACAACTCAATGCTTGAGGACCAATTTGGAACCTCGGACATGAGCCGATACTACAGATATTTGGCAGCTGGTAGAAACAAAAAAAGGAAAGATCATGCGCGTAGACAAAAATGAGCACGTGTGACCTGGGAATTTAACCCTAGTATCGATGTAACCACAATTAGGTAGCAGTTAGTTTGTTTCTTTTGTATAAAGAGAGGTTTTGTATGCCCTAAAAAGGGTTATGAGAATTATGAGCAAGTAGGAATTTGTGAACAGTAGTTGTTGCTCTGATTTTAGCCATAACCATTTTCTTGATTTTGAATGAAGATAACAGAGGAAAATTCATCCAATTTATGGTGTGAATATTGTTTACAATTTCCCTGTTGTTGTCGTTAATATTTTCAAGAATGAATGAATCTTGCTACGAGTGTATGTAGATTTGAAATGCTTGCATAAAATTTAAAAATCGCTTTTTTTCGTGAGCCGATGCAAGGTATGCACACAATCCACAAGGAGTGCATTGACAGGATTTGTTTCGACTCATAAAGCTCAGGAGAAACAGTGTAATACTTCCTTTGCAAGGAGTGCAAGGTGACTGCTTCAAGTAGTGCACAGTCGTTCACAAGAATCCATATCTTGCGTAAGAATCTACTGCAAGGAGTGCACAGATCCATAAATCAGTCTGCAAGGAGTACATCGACAGAGTCTGTCTCGATTCGTAAGCTCAGGAAGAATAATGTAAGGTTTCTCTGTAGGAAGTGTAAAGCGACTGTCGCGAGGTGTGAACAATTGTCGTAATAACTCAAATATTGGGTAAAGATGTGTTGCAAAGAGTGCATAGGTCTGGAATTCGACGAGAACCGAAGTGACTCCGTAAAGAAGTCGAAGGATGAGAACAGAGGAATGCCAGGAGGGCAAGAAAGAATTATTTTCAAGAATCTTTGGATCTGAGGTTGACGAATTTCCTAGAAAAGCAAGAAGTGCTTGGGAGATAGAAATATTTGAGGAGATCAAGCTTAGGAGGGGTAGCATTTCCCAAGAAGTGCGAACGAGATCCAAGAAATGGACTCGCAGGAAGGATAAAGGTCGAAGCCTTTAAATCTTTCGAAAATCTTCTAAGTTAGAAGAAAGCGTCAGCTCAAGGGAAAATATATGGACCGTCCGACCAACGTCCAGACAACGAGAAGTGAGCACAAAGGAAAAGATCTCAGTCGTTGATCATTCCAAAATCATCTATCGTCAAGGAGGACACAGGGCGAGAGATCATCATTTCACTGACTCGTGACTCAAATAAGTATAAGGCAGAGTTACAAGAACTCACGAATCACGAAATCACGATTTGATCACAGTCGTTGATCGAAGGAGGGAGTTGAACCATAGATCTGGTCTTGTCGGGAGTTCATAACTCGGGAAATCAGAGGTAAGAGTTCTAAGAACTCACGAATCGTGAAATCGCGATTTGATCTGAACCGTCGGATCGAGGAGAGATCTGGACTATTGATTGTCTAGGGAGACGATTCGTGAAGTGTGAACTCACAAAATCTGAAATCATGAAGCACTCGAAAGATTGGCCCATGGTCATAACGAAGTGTCACATCGGTGAAGGAGAATCATGGGGCTAGCATGCCCTAGGCTCCTATCGGGATTTCAAAAGTCGGGAGAGTCAGAGTGACTCACATGCAAAGGCCCGATAGGCGAAGTCGCGATGTGCCTTTTGATTAGGCAACTGGTCACAACCTTAGTCACATAAAGGGAGGGGGCTTAACCAGGAGAGCTAGCGTCTAAATACACTAAAGCTTAAAATAATTAAGGAGAAAGTCATGGGTTCCTTATAACCTGCGCTTTAAGGGAAAGAGGGCATGTTAAGTGTATTTGAGGTTCTTGAGGGACAAAGAGTCAATTAGATTCAGTTTCTTGTTCGATCCTAGACCGAGAGGTCGCACAATCCTTAGGGGAGAAGGGGGGTATGCATCAGATATGGTGATGGTATTAAGGGGTACAGGTTGTGGGATCCTACTGCCCACAAGATCACCATTAACATAGATGTAATATTTGATGAGTCATCTTTCATCAAATCAGATGTAGATGTTCAAATGAAACAGGAAGAAGTACCTAAGTATCAACAGATTCGGTTTGAAATCAGTTCAAATATTGATGAAAGTGAACATGAACAAGTTTTTGAAGATCTTCATGAAGAGTTTTCTACAGAGGAAGACATCATTGATAATAACAATCAACAAAATGTGGATGAGCCACAAACTTCCCTAAGGAGGTATACGCAGGTAAGAAATCCTCCAAGAAGGTATGATGATTTTTTTTCGTCAGTTTCTTTAAGTACTAATGATGATGAACCTTTGTGCTATTAGGAAGTTGTGAAGGGTTCTAGTAGTGATAAATGGAAAGAAGCAATGAAGGATGAAATGAAGGCATTAGAAAGGAATGCCACATGGGACCTGGTAGAACTTCCAAGAGACGTTGCAAGTGGGTCTACAAGATAAAGAAGGGTGTTGATGATAAGGTGCAAAGGTATAAAGCAAGGCTGGTTGTGAAAGGATATTCGCAGAAAGAAGGTATTGAATTTCATGAGATTTTTTCACGAGTTGTTAAGTCAGTTTCAATTTGAATCGCGTTAGCATTATTTGTATTACTTGATTTGGAGTTGGAGCAACTAGATGTTAAAACTTCCTTCTTACATGGAGATTGGGATGAGGAAATTTACATGGAACAACCTAAAGGGCTCGTTTAGAATCGCAGAAAGAAATTTGTTTGCAGGCTCAAGAAATCATTTTATGGTCTAAGGAAGTCGCCTAGACAATGGTACAAGAAATTTGACTCTTTCATGGTGAGCCAGAATTATACAAGGAGTGAGTATGATCATTGTGTCTACTTTAAGAAATTGAATAATGGAATATTCATTATCTTAGTATTGTATCTTGACGATATGATTTTAGCAAGCAAAAGAATAACTAAGATCAACAGGTTAAAGGTTCAGATGGCTAGGACGTTCGATATGAAAGATCTAGGAGCAACAAGGCAGATTTTGGGCATGGAGATATTCAGAGACAGGAGTAATGGTAAGCTTTGGTTGTCACAACAAAATTATTTTGAGAAGATACTTTTGAGGTTTGGTATGAATGATGTGAAACCAGTTTCAATCCCTTTGGCTTCCCATTTGAAGCTTTCTTCAAGTTTATGTCCTAGTACAAAAGAAGAAAAGGAATATATGTCTCGAATACCATATGCTAATGCAATAGGAAGTCTAATGTATGTGATGGTTAGTACAAGGCCAGACATTTCACATGCAGTTGGGGTTGTCAGCAGGTATATGGAAAATCCAGGTAAAGAGCACTGGGCAGAAGTGAAATGGGTGCTTCAGTATTTGAGTGGCACAAGTGATTACTGTATCCCTTATAACAATGGTTGTGAATTAGTCTGTGGATATGTTGATTCTGATTTTGCAGGTGATTTGGACAAGAGAAGCTCGACTTCAGGGTATGTCTTTACTCTTACAGGTGGAACTATTAGTTGGATGTCAAAGCTACAAAACATTGTTGCTTTATCCACTACAGAAGCAGAATACATAGTTGCTTCACATGCTTGCAAAGAGGAAGTTTGGTGAGTTTGGAAGGATTCAGGACAAAGTAAAGATACTTTGTGATAATCAAAGTGATATTCACTTGGCTAAGAATCCATCCTACCACAATAAAACAAAACATATACCTATCAAGTACCATTTTGTAAGACAGGTCATCAATGAACATGGTGTCTCTCTTGAGAAAGTGCATACAAAAGACAACTACGCAGACATGTTCACAAAACCAGTACTTTTAGAGAAGCTACGATGGTGCTTGGCTTCTCTTGGCTTGCAGAAAAGGTGATGAGCAAAAGGAAGGATCAAGGTATCAGATTAATTGTTGTCAAGGTGGAGATTGTTGGAATTTGGTGACAACGAATTCCAAAGAATGGATTTCAGATCCTACTATTCAACTTTGGTTGTAACTAAATTAGACCAAGGATATGAATGCATTCAATAGTCAGTTTCTTATGTAACTGTGTGTAAACTTCTATAAATTGATGTATGCACATAGAGGTTGAGAGAGATGTATGAGTGAAGCTGTTGTAATCTCCATGATTTGAATAATAATACAATCGATACCTCTGCTTGGTGGATGTAGCCCAACGTTTGGGTGAACCACGTGAAATCTTTGTGTTTTTAATCTGCGTGATTGTTGATTGTCATATGTGAATTTTTTTTTCCGCATTTTCAATTCTAACATGCAATTAAAGATTGCACTGCAAGTTCTGATAGGTTAAGAAGATCATAAGTTGGTTGCACTATCATTAATCACCCTTTTTTAAATCAATATATGCAATTGAAGATTGCACTACAAGTTTTGACAGGTTAAGATGATCATATGTTGGTTGCACTATCATTAATCACCCTTTTTAAAGTATTGACCAGGCATGTAGTCTCAATATATCATCCACTACTAATGGTTTGTCATCTACAAACAATATAGCAGTATGAAATTTGTCAACTACAAACAATATGACACTATGAAAATGTATAGTTGTCACCAATTCTATATACCTAAACTTTAGAATGCTTTTAACAATCATCAACTATTTCCCCTTATAACTAAGCAACTCACCTAATGGTAGTCTTAACTAGTCTTAATTGTGCTTTAGGAACACCATTAGAAATAAAAGCAACGTCCCCACATATAAATAGCTACTTTGGAAAACTAACTATTCCTTGTATATCAACCAAAGATTATCAATAAATTCATTTAAGGTATTGTAATTTATAACCAATGATAGGTTGACAATAAGAAGAACATTTAAAAATGAAACAAACCTTGCACTCATGCAGATTTAAATCAAATGCATCTTGAAGTATTTACTGCCAATTAGGTAGATGTTGTATAACATCTCGGGTATCAAGGACAATGACTTCCAGGTGGCCCTTACTAACAACTGATCACCTTATATTTTAAATTTTGTCTTTATCATGTCATTCAACAAGTTAAACTTTGAAAATGTGTAGATTTCCTTGTAAATAAGGGTTGTTAACCACACATCATAAAAAGCATAATTAAAACCATTTCTGTGCATTATAAGGGAAGGCAAATATGAGTTAAAAATAGTCTCAATAATTCAAAAGGAAACATAAAAAAAAAATCATGCCTCAACATTGAGCTCTAACATCATCAATGTTACTTCATTACTCTTATGTCATGGGTGAAGACTTCTAACATCCTCAACGTTACTTCATTACTCACGTCATGGTTGAAGACTTCGTGCTAGGCAGACCTATTTGATATGGAAAAAGGCCATGTCTTCTTGCTGGGTTGAGCTCTAGCATAATCAATG
>ML780977.1:1346070-1358405 GCA_009831015.1 Picea engelmannii
ATATATAAAGTTTTCCTTTTCCTCACTAAAGTCACTTCAATTTCCATTAAAAATAAAAATAATTTCCTTACTAAAGTCACTTCAATTTCTACTAAAAATAAATAAATTGTAGAATCTAGATGAGCATTCATCGAATGACAAAACGATAAATCACAATCATGTACAAGTAAACGAAAGTTCCAACTAAATAAAAATGAAAAGTTTAAGATTATGCAATTGTGAACGTTACAATAGAAATTCATGTTGTAGTTTATCAAAAAAAATTCAAAACAAGAAACAAATTATTATTTTTTACTTGATTTACAAAATATAATCAAGGTCTACTTTATTCTCATACCAATTCAACACTAAGAGAAATCTACTTATCATATCATAACATGTTTTCTTTTTAAACCGAAAAACATCACTAATCTTTTTCATGCAAAAAGATGTAATGGAAATAAATATCGGTATTTGTCTTTCGGTGCAAAGATGCAATGAACATTTAAATGAAGTTTGGTAGAGTTATAATATTCCTCATACAATTATAAAACTATTAGATGGTAAAGCTAAAGTCTCACAATGAAATCCCTTTTCACCGTAAAATAATTCAAAAAATTATTTTACTCCTATTAATAAATGAACATACATTGTAATAATGAACTAAAAGAGTGACATTTAATTAGCTTCACATGAAAATTTCCAAAAAAAACTTGGAAATAATGGAGTAAGCGCCAGTTGTAAGCGTCAATTCTAAGAGTCAGTTCGTAGTTGAGAGTCTAGTTGTCTTTGGTTTGCATGTAACCGACTCAGTAGAGTCTTTTCCTATTTAAGAATGTAATCAGTCTTCATTGAAAAATAGAGAAGTGAGCGTAGCCTCACCATGTGTTGTTTTCTCATATTTTCTCTTGGTATTAGAGCCACGGGGTGAGGTGTGGAAAATTATTGAAGTCCGCAGGTCCCTCATCTTGAAGGCTGTGGCAGCATACTACTGAAAGTTTCGCACGTTTGAAAACCCTCGAATTTTTGCGGACGAGTAGTGTATTACAAAGCGGAAAGCCTTCATAATTTCCACACCCAAGTCAAGCGTGAGATGCAGACTCCACGCAGTCTAATGGAAGGTATTGTTGCACATGTCAGTTAAAGATAGCATAATTCCACATATTAGAGAAGCTACAACTTATGCTGCAACATGGACAATGCTTAAAGCATTGTATGAAACTAGCAACACAAATCACATTTTGTTTCTGAAAACTAAATTTCTAGGCATTAAGATGGATGAAAATGAATCTGTTAGTTCATTTTTGGGTCATATTAAAGAGGTGAAAGACAAGTTAGTAAACATCTAGGGGAAATTGTTTCCAACACTGACCTGGTCACTATTACCTTAAATGGTATGCTAGAAGATTATCATATGTTCATAACAGGTGTCGCAGCAAGGGAGAAACCTCCTACGTTTGAAGAACTGACAGATATTTTGTTGCAAGAGGAAGAGAGGCGCAAGAGTCTAAAGCCTCAGAATAAATATTTGGCACTGTGGTCAAATAAGAGATCTGTGAGAGGGAGATCAAGAGAAGGAGGTAGTTCATGGAAGAGAAGAATTTCATCACAGAGAAGACAATCTCCAAATCAAGGTATGCAATCTGACAGGAATGAGTCAAAGAGTTGTTTTTATTATGGTCGACTTGAACATATTGTTAAAGACTATCATAAGAAGAAAAGTGATGAGGCTAGGAATAAACCTAGAGCACATTTAGGTCATTATGCAGAAAAATCGTCAAATCATGATCTCAAATTATTTATTTCTAGTGATGATATTGATGAACCCCTGAATTTTGACTCACGGGATCTTAGGTTGTTTGTGTCTAATGCTTCTTTATTTTCTGAAACGAATGATTTTGATGCCTGGTTTGTGGATTCTAGAGCATCAGTACATATGACTTGTAATAATAACTGGTACGCTAATTTTAAAGAAACACAAAATGGTGCCAGAATATATCTTGGTGATGACCACGCTCATCATATCAAGGGATACAAAGACATTCCTATGACATTGTCAAATGGTATTGTTCGTCACATTTGGAATGTGGTGTATGTGCCAGGGATAAAGAAAAATTTGATCTCTGTGTCCACCATTACAGATCGAAACTTGAAGGTTGAATTCTTCAAGAATTATTGCATAGTGAAGGATCTACTGGACCACTTCCAAACTGTTGCAACAGGAGTCAGAGCAGGAGGCCTATACAAACTTGATGTTACCAACAAAGCACATCACGCACTGACTTCTGCAACTATGCCAACAGAGATTCTTTGCAATCAAAGGTATGGCCACATCAATCATCTTGATTTATTGCTATTATAGAAAAATAATATGGTTGAAGGACTTCCCATGTTAAAGAATTAGAAGGTTGCTTGCGATGGATGTGCATTAGGAAATATGCACAGAGATTAATTCCCCTCTAATCCTGATAGGAAAAAGAGAGATGTGTTAGATCTTGTGCATACTGATGTTTGTGGGCCTATGCAGACTAGGTCTTTAGGAGGTGCATTTTACTTTCTGTTATTTATTGATGATTGCACAAGATACACATGGGTTTACTTCCTTAGACGAAAAAGTGATGTTTTCGAGTACTGCAAGGAATTCAGAACCATGGTGGAAAAGAAGACAGGAAAATCCATCAAAATCCTCCGTTCAGATCAAGGGGGAGAGTATAAATCAGGGGACTTCAACAAATATTGCAAAGATCATGGAATAGTACAATAGTTTACAGTACCTCACACTCCACAACAGAATGGAGTCATTGAAAGGAAAAATAGAACTCTGGTTGAGTGTGCACGCAGTATGATGAAAGGTAAGAATCTCTCAAATACATTTTGGGTTGAAGCCATAAATACTACATTTTATTTAAAGAATAGAAGTCCAACAAGGTGTCTTGATGGAGTTACTCCTTTCGAAGCCTTGTATGGTTCCATACCTGCAGTTCATAATTTGAAAGTATTTGGGTGTAAGGATTTTGCTCATATTCCAAAGGAGAATAGGAGGAAATTGGATGCTAAAGCCATTAAATGTATTTTCATTGGGTATTGTTCTGATTTTAAAGCATACAAACTATTTGATCTTTCTACTCACAAAGTATTTTCAAGTAGAGATGTACTTTTCCATGAGTAGGAAGCAAGAAATCATGACCAAAACAGTCATGAGGAATGGCAGAGACTTCTTGATGAAGGAGTTAAAGAAGAGAAAAAGAAACAACAACAGCAGTAGCAATAGCCCACACAACAACATCCATCCCCGCAACGACAGAAGCAACAACAACAAGAAGAAGGACTCAGTGATATGGACAATTCAAGCAGTCACAGTTCATCTAGAAGTGAAGACAGATCTTCACAAAGTGGGGAGGAAGATAATCTGTTGAGAAGATCTTCACGACATATTCGGCTTCCTGAGAGGTATAAATACTATGCCCTAATGAGTAGAATTTCAATTATCATATAACCCATGAGTTTTGATGAAGCTAATGAACATGATGAATGGCGAAATGCAATGGAGGAAGAATATGAATCTATAATGAAAAACAATACTTGGGAATTGACTGAATTGCCTAAACATAAGAAGCCCATTAGATGCAAATGGATATACAAACCCAAGTTTAAATCAGATGGTAGTATAGATAAGTATAGGGCTAGACTGGTTGCAAAGGGGTATTCACAAACAAAAGGTATTGATTATGATGAAACGTTTGCACCAGTAGCTCAATTGAATACTATCAGAATGTTAATTGCTTTAGCTACAAAGTACCATTGTAAGCTACACCAGCTAGATGTTAAATATGCATTTTTGAATGGTGAGTTAAAGGAAGAGGTTTACCTTACTCAACCTGAAGGGTTTGTGGCAAAGGGGCAAGAACACTTAGTGTGTAAGTTAAAGAAAGCATTGTATGGACTAAAACAGGCACCTAGGTCATGGTATGAGAAGATATACTCCTTCTTTCTTCAAAAGGGTTTTATGAGGAGAAAAAGTGATCTAAATCTGTATACCAAATTTGATGAGCAAGGGTATATAGTATTGATATCCTTATATGTTGATGATTTGATAATTACGGGAAATGAAGAGAAATTAATTAATGAAATCAAGGAGAAGTTGTCACATGTATTTGAAATGAAAGATCTTGGTGAGTTACATTACTGCCTAGGTCTTGAAGTTTGGAGAAATGCAGGCCAAACTTTTTGTTTGTCAAAGTAAGTATATGAGAGAAATACTTAAGATATTTAAAATGGATCAGTGTAAGTCTTCTATTGTTCCCATGCAGCAGAATGTGAAACTTTCTTGTCATGATGGTTCGAAGGAGGTGAATGGCACTGTGTATAGACAGATGGTGGGTAGTTTGAATTATCTCACCACAACCAGACATGATATTCCATATTTTGTGAGTGTGTTAAGTCAGTTTATGGAGAAACCTCATGAAATCCATTGGAATGCAGCAAAGGCAGTACTCGGGTATCTAAAAGGAACACTTGATTATGGTATTAGATATACTGATGCATCTAATCTTGAGTTGACAGGTTACTTAGATTCTGATTGGGCTGGCAATCTAGATATTCGAAGATCAACCACTGGATATGTGTTTGGCATTGAATCCGGGGTTGTTTCATGGAGCAGTAAAAAACAGCCTACTGCATCTTTGTCTTCTACTGAAGTAGAATATAAAGCATTGTGTGCAACAACTTGTGAAGATGTTTGGTTAAGAGGACTTCTTCAAGATGTTGGAGAAGAACGACAGGAACCTACTATGATCAAATGTGATAATCAAATTTCAATCAATATTGCGAAGAATCCATTTTTTCATGCAAGGACAAAGCATGTTGAAGCTTAGTTTCATTTTGTTAGAGAAAAGTTGCAGTCAAATGAAATAGCTCTTATGTATTGTAATACTAGTGAAAATGTTGTTGATATTTTCACTAAACCTCTTGGAAAGATTAAGTTTGAGCTGTTTAGGGAGATTTTAGGTGTAGAAGTCAATCCATTCTCCATTAAGGGGGAGACTTGGAAATAATGGAGTAAGCGTCAGTTGTAAGCGCCAGTTCTAAGAGTCAGTTTGTAGTTGAGAGTCTAGTTGTCTTTGGTTTGCATGTAACCAACTCAGTAGAGTCTTTTCCTATTTAAGAATGTAATCACTCTTCATTGAAAAATAGAGAAGTGAGCGTAGCCTCACCGTGTGTTGTTTTCTCATATTTTTTCTAAAAATAAAATAAATCAACATATAAATTTTAACCTTTCCAGATGAGAAATTAACTCGCTGGGAACTCACCCCGATACTACCCCACATAGTGGATGATATGGGAGTGGAAAGAAGTGGCCCCCGTGATCCTAGCTAGGCTCAAACTCGTGACCTCCCCCCTTAACACGGGAGAGTGTGCCCACGTCTTACCAACTGAGCTAACCCATGGGGCTTATAAATTTTAACCTACAAGTAAATAAAAAGTGTTCCCACAAAAATTCCATCTCTCTTTCTTCTAAGTCCCTTCCTACAAGGAATATCATATTACATGTGGAACCACACAACAAAGTTATATAATCTATATGGCTGAAAGATTAAAATACAAAATTAAAAAGACCCACATTATTGAGCCTATAAGCAAGCTTAAAAGTAACATAGAGGTAAAAGGAAATTGATGAATCCATCTATTGAACTTGTGTCAAAACTAATTGATGCATCTATCTATTGAACCTATGACCAATTTGAAAAATAGAGAAAAAAACAAATTGATAAATCCATCTCATTATATGAAAAACAACATCATAAGTTCATTGCTCATCTAAAGACATGTTTTTGTCTATTGCTGTTAGCACTCTGTAATTTGCCCAAGGCTGAAAGGAAATCACAGAGGCAACATCAGAACCGCTTCGAGTCTTGGATCTAGCCCCCCAAGACTCAGAGAGGGATCTCTCTGTCTGATATAGCTTTGTTTGCATAAATATTAGGCTAGTTATGAAGAACAAGGGTTTGTTGTCAAAGTGTTTATAAATTGGTTGAGACAGTCAACTCCTCCATTGGGCTATGGGGTCTGTAATTAATAAAATCTGAGATACAACCAGAAACGCTGAAGAAACCCTTCACAAGGAGAGATAACACACTCACTGGATCTTTAATAATTTAAATGATGACCAGAAGAAAAGATAAGGAAATAACTCCAACCAACAAGCACTTAAGAATCTCTTAGTTGAAGATATCTAGAAGATGAACATTGAAATCTTTGGAATCGGAAACATGGTATCAGAGATAAATCCTGAGACATACGTTACTCTCAAAGATTAGCTTCAGAAAAACAAGATGATTATAGAGCAAGAAAACATTTACTGAGAAATCACATCACCAGTAAACATGCTCAGGAATCCTGTAAAGTGCCTCTTTCATTAATGGCAGATCTATAAAAAAGTTACAGCCTGATAGCCACAGGGCGTGAAGATCCAACCATTTCACATAAAAATCATATCAATAAATATTATATCTCTCCTCCTCAAGTTCCGAGAGTCGGTTCAACCGCCTCGGCCAAAAATAGCCCCCACTCCCAGAAGATTCGGAGTTTTCTGCCATGAAAAATGGACCGTTTTGTTGCGAAATAGGGGTCCGATCAGACGTGAATCTCTATTCAATGATGACACATGGGAAAAAACTGAAAGAGGTTATTGAATATGGGCATGTGCTGCACAAAAACCTCTTTCGGTTTCGCAAAATTCGTCCCCAGCTGGCCGTGACAGCTCCTGCAAAATCAGGACTGAAACGGAAAATGGCAAATCTGGAAAAATAGCCCTTGAAGATGTCATCGACCTGCTCTGCTCGTAACTCCGTTGCCAAAATTGAAAAAGGGTTTTGTTTATCATCCCATGCTGAGAAAAAACCCCTCTCGGATTTTTAAAATTCGCCTCCGTTTGCTCAGGATCTCCGTCGGAAGAAGACATGGTAAAATAGTCAAAAATGGTGAAAATGAGGGAAAGTGGTTTTTGGTGGGAAATGGAATTTCGGACCCCATGTTAGGGTCCTATAATTATAGGTGAGTCGATTTTTCGACTGTTGATTTGGCATCTCTCCCGATGACGAAGTATAGCTCAGGTGATTCCGTTTTCCTCCCTCCATTCTTTTCACTCGACCCTCCATCACCCTGCTGCATCCTTCGTACACACTGCACCCTCTCCCCCTCGTCTTTCGTCAGCCTCCATTATCCCGCCTTCCATCCCTGCACAAATGGACTTAGGATAAAGCAATAAAGTTAGTCTAAGTTAAATGATTAATAACAACTCCTTTAATAATTAATTAATCATTAATTAATTAATTATTAATTAAGTTGGTAACCTAGATTAGCATCTAAGTTTAAAGTTAGGATTAGTTTAAAATTAAATAAAATAATTAAAATTAAAAACAAAACAAAAGTTAAATAATATACAAAAACATATTTAAAACATTATAAAAGCAAAAAGTAATAAAAATGAATATAATAAAAATTTATATTAAATATAATATTAAAAATAAAAAACAAATAAAATAAAACAAAATAATTTGAAACATAATAACAAAACATGGCATAACATTTAAAAAATAAAAAAATAAAAAAATTAATAAAACAACCTAAGTCCTAACCTACGTACCCTCTACCCCATACTCCCCCTCCCACTCACCACGTACCTCACATTCCCCACGCCATACCTCCTACCCCACATCCCATCCCCCTATGCCATTAATTCCTACCCCACCTACCTCCACTACCCACTCCCCCTACGTCACCCCACTTACATTCCCGCCCAACTAAACCCACGCACATCTTCATATAAGTGCGCCCCCCATCCACTATATAACAAATAATCAACGCCTCATATTCCATTCCGGACCCCCCCGTGAGTTCGACAGTTAACGAGGGGGGGTCCGATATCATAAATAAACCTCACACAATTTCCAACGGCATGAATTTAAGCATCGAGATCCACGGCCCAAGTACAATTTCGGACCCCCCCAAGCAGTCTGCGTTTAACGAGGAGGGGGGGTCCGAAATTCCATTTCCCGCCAAAAACCACTTTCCCTCATTTTCACCATTTTTCACTATTTTACCATGTCTTCTTCCGACGGAGATCCTGAGAAAACGGAGGCTAATTTTAAAAATTCGAGAGAGGTTTTTTCTCAGAACGGGATGAGGAACAAAAACCTTTTTCAGTTTTGTCAACGGAGTTACGAGCAGAGCAGGTCGATGACATCTTCGAGGGATATTTTTCCAGATTTTCCATTTTCCGTTTCAGTCCCGATTGTGCAGGAGCTGTCACGGCCAGCTGGGGATGAATTTTGCGAAACCGAAAGAGGTTTTTGTCCAAAACATGCGCATATTCAATAACCTCTTTCAGTTTTCGCCTTGGTGTCATCATTGAAGAGAGAGTCACGTCTGATCGGACCCCTATTTCGCAACAAAACGGTCCATTTTTCATGGCAGAAAACTCCGAATCTTCTGGGAGTGGGGGCTATTTTTGGCCGAGGCGGTTGAACCGACTCTAGGAACTTGAGGAGGAGAGCTATACTATTTATTGATATGATTTTGATGTGAAAGGGTTGGATCTTCACGCCCTGTAGCTATCAGGCTGTAACTTTTTTATAGATCTGCCATTAATGAAAGAGGCACTTTACAGGATTCCTGCGCATGTTTACTGGTGATGTGATTTCTCAGTAAATGTTTTCT
Organism: Picea engelmannii; assembly: GCA_009831015.1. Classification (NCBI taxonomy): domain Eukaryota; kingdom Viridiplantae; phylum Streptophyta; class Pinopsida; order Pinales; family Pinaceae; genus Picea; species Picea engelmannii. The sequence goes on from ML780977.1 coordinate 1,354,768, forward strand.
TGCTCTATAATCATCTTGTTTTTCTGAAGCTAATCTTTGAGAGTAACGTATGTCTCAGGATTTATCTCTGATACCCTATTTCTGATTCCAAAGATTTCAATGTTCATCTTCTAGATATCTTCAACTAAGAGATTCTTAAGTGCTTGTTGGTTGGAGTTATTTCCTTATCTTTTCTTCTGGTCATCATTTAAATTATTAAAGATCCAGTGAGTGTGTTATCTCGCCTTGTGAAGGGTTTCTTCATCGTTTCTGGTTGTATCTCAGATTTTATTAATTACAGACCCCATAGCCCAATGGAGGAGTTGACTGTCTCAACCAATTTATAAACACTTCGACAACAAACCCTTGTTCTTCATAACTATCCTAATATTTCTGCAAACAAAGCTATATCAGACAGAGAGATCCCTCTCTGAGTCTTGGGGGGCTAGATCCAAGACTCGAAGCGGTTCTGATGTTGCCTCTGTGATTTCCTTTCAGCCTTGGGCAAATTACAGAGTGCTAACATAATGACGACTCCACTGGGGAACTTTTCCCAGTAATACACTTCAAGCTCCAGCTCTGATCACTGATGGTGGACAGTGACTAGACACAAGAAGGCTGAGATCATTCACCTAGCGACTCCAAACAGCTCCAGACAGTGCCAGCTCGAAGACTCCACTGGAGGAAGAACCTTAAGCATGGCCAAGCAGCCAAGAAAGATCAGGTATTCAAGTTCAAATTGCATTCAGGACATATTTGGTTTTATCTGCAATCATGTCTTGTCTTTTTCTAAGCCTGGTCAGAAGTATATTATTGAAGAGTATTTTGACCATCAGTCAACTGATGAGTCTCAAGAGATCATACCCACACCTGTAGAATATGTACATGCTCATACACATGTGCACATCCCAGATGCACCTGTACAAACCCCAGAGAGACATAAGCCTCCTGCTTTGTCTCCTAGTCCTGCTAAACCTCTAGATGTTTGTAAGCCTCTTTATTCATCTCTTGTGCTTGCAAAAATCCCAGACCGATACAAGCCTCTGGATTTGCCTCCTATTCTCCATGACCTCCCTGTCAATTACATTGATAATCTGCCTAGGTTTGATGGAGAGAATGCCAAGATCACTGCTGAAAAACATATGCAAAACCTTGAAGATTTCCTTTACCTTTATGAGGTTGAAGATGATGATGTCTACATTAGAATGTTTGCCCTGTCTCTGGGAGGAAAAGTCAAAGATTGGTTTAAGAACCTTCCTCCTGCAAGCATCAGAAATTTTCAGCAGTTCATGCAAGTTTTCTTGGATAGGTGGGTGGTCAGGGGAAATGTTTTCCTTATCCTAGAAGAATATGAGCATTTGAAAAGAAAGCCAGGAGAGACAGTACAACAGTTTTCAACCAGATTCAATCAGGCATATCATGCAATACCTGCTGATATAAGGCCACCCCCTGGATCTGCCCACTTGCATTACCCTAATGCCTTTGACCCTGAGATGACATTTCAGTTAAGAGAAAGGAACACTGCAAACCTTGAAGAAATGCAGAAAATTGCAGTTGATGTGGAAACCAACTTGCTGATCAAGAAGTCACAGTTGAAGGATAAAGAAAGGGAGTAGCTTAAGTCATCAGAAGCTAAACTGGAGATTTTGGCCAGTGCCCTGGAAAAGCTGATGCAGAAGGTTAACATACAAGATGAGCTTGCTGTCCAAAGGCATCATGGTCCTTGGATTTCAGAGAAAGAAAGTGTCACAGTTCCCAAACATGTTGCTGCACTTCCTTGGTACCATGGTTTGAATGATGATTCGTTCATGTATTCAATTCACGACACAGTCAAAGATGGAGCTCCATCTCAATTTGTAGAGGAGCAACCGGCTGATATGATGTGCATGTTTGACGACATTCCTTACTTGGATTGTCTGCCCAAGTGGGATCAGTACGATGACGATCATGAAGCTGAAATAGAGGTTGACTGTTTAGAGGAACCGACAACATGTCATTGGTAGAAAGAAGATCATTTACCGTTCAGATGCGACAATCAGCCATTGCGCAATAGTCATGACAACGATGAGGAATGTGCAGAAAATGTCAAAGTGAGTAAAGACACTTTATCCTTATGTTGTTCATCTTTTCAAATTATGAAAAGAAATTCTTGGCCAGTAGTAAACAGCAAAGACAAAAATTCCTCTGACCAATCAGTTAATGAAACCATTGAGGATATGGAGGTTGTCCTAAACCCAGAATCGCAGCCCTTTCCCTCCTTCAATTTTCAAATTCTTGATGAAAGATTAGAACCTGAGGAAAATTTTGAGTTAATCCAAAAGAACTCTGTGCCATTGTGTTTTAAATCATTTCAAGTTTTGAAGGAGACTCTTGGACAAGTGTTGAAGGATGAATACAAAAATAAGCAGGAAATTTCATTTGAGTCAATGCAACAGTCTTGTCATTCCTTTCAAGATCCAATAGCTGATCAGTTGGATGGCCTGTGTGGTCAAAATCATTCTTCGTTCTCCAGTCATGAAATAAAAAGCTGTTATGATATTGACATGGTCATGCAATCAGATTCTGTGTCTTTTGCAGTAGAGGCATCATTTCAGAAACCATCAGAGCATCCACAGTCAGATGAGGAAGTGTTGGAAGACACAAAATGTATAGGTGAAAAATCGAGTCTTGAGGCTGAGTTTTTTGAAGTTGAAAATCAAAAGATGGGCCAAGCCTATACTGATCCTGTAGCTATATATATGGAGCAATTCTTTAATACATGATATTTTTCCGTTGCTGATGTTTTTCCTGTTGTTTGGGTTGATCAAATCTTATGCAAGGGAAAGCAGGGTGGAAGTTACTCTCAAGCACGAGTAACAGACTTATTCCTGAGTCTCATCACAGACAGTGAAAGAACAGAGCCATTAAATCAACTGCTGGATTGGCTCCATTGGCATTTTTCCATTACCTAGCCGAGCAATGATCTCAGTAGGGTAGGTAGGTAGGAAAATGAATAAGCTCAGTACTCTGAGCATCTCTTTTTCAGCAGCGTTCATTTGTTTTTATTCCAGTTGCAAGATCAAAACAACTACAGGTTGCAGAATAAGTTTTGGGATCAGCCCAATGGATAAATCTCTGGTCTGCATGTTCAGAAGTCTGTGGTTCTTGATACCTCCTGAAAGAAGCTGCCATCCCCAGGTAGAGCCACATGTTAGGGTCCTATAATTATAGGTGAGTCGATTTTTCGACTGTTGATTTGGCATCTCTCCCGGTGACAAAGTATAGCTCAGGTGATTCCGTTTTCCTCCCTCCATTCTTTTCACTTGACCCTCCATCACCCTGCTGCATCCTTCGTACACACTGCACCCTCTCCCCCTCGTCTTTCGTCAGCCTCCATTATCCCGCCTTCCATCCCTGCACAAATGGACTTAGGATAAAGCAATAAAGTTAGTCTAAGTTAAATGATTAATAAACAACTCCTTTAATAATTAATTAATCATTAATTAATTTTTAATTAATTAATTATTAATTAAGTTGGTAACCTAGATTAGCATCTAAGTTAAAAGTTAGGGTTAGTTTAAAATTAAATAAAATAATTAAAATTAAAAACAAAACAAAAGTTAAATAATATACAAAAACATATTTAAAACATTAAAAAATATTAAAAAAGCAAAAAGTAA